>NQII01005398.1:36215-162632 GCA_002778355.1 Clitarchus hookeri
GTCAGTCATATCGGGGCAGTCAGAGGCTGCGATACTCCGTGCCGGGAGAATCAGTTACGTCAGTAAAGTCAACCAGTCAGTAGAAGATCGCCGAGCAGAGAGTCAGGTCAGGAGTTCGGACCCCTGACCACGTCAGCAGCAACTGTGGCCTTGCCAAGGCCTACCCATCGCCGGAGATCACCCACCACAGCTGACAACACCCGCAACAAGAGTTAAGTATGACAATCACCGTCACGAGAAGCCCACTCAACCACGAATTCGCCCAGTAAATCCGAGTAACCAAACTATCACAGTACCGCACCTCTCAAGTGTTGATGTTGTGTATTTGTGAATATATACGAGACAATATATTCGTACTTCAAAATACAACAGTAATAGTCTACCTCATTACAATACCCACAACGTCCACGCACTTTATAGTCGGTGCCTGGGGGACATTAACTCTGACCATATAAGCCACCATGTCTTCAACAGTGTACCAAAGCGAGATGAGTTAATTTCGCACCCAACTGTGGGTCGTATTTCAAGTTAATTTACTACCCAACGTGAGGCCTAGATAAGCCTGCAGTAATATACCTCAAGTTCAATTAACCGCCTATCATGAGGCCCAGTATAACAGGAATAAACTCACGCGAGCTGCGTCAACGTATTCAAAACAAACAACGCGTCATTTACAAAATCCTGTATCAGATGATGCACGAACGAACAGAAATTAATATTACGTTGGCTATGCTGAGAGCAGTGCCGACGCACATCAGACAAGCAGAAAATACGCCGATAAGAAAGAGTTTGTAGATTAATTAATGCATTTTATTTTACGTGGTCATAAAACAGCAGTTTTTAGTTTTAGAAACAAAACTTTGTGATAAAATAGTAACGTATAGGTGTTCAAAATGAGATGCACAATAAAATGATCCGTAAACAAATGTAAGGAAAAAATCGAAACCTTTTTCAAGTTTCCAGACTCTCCAACCATGTGCTGCCATCTTGTGAGGGACAGGCGCACCATCTGTTACAACACGCCCTTCCACGCTATCTGTTATCCATATCCCGAATAACACCCAGAAATATATTATAGTTTTGTTGTTTAGAATAAAGTATTTACGCGTATAAACAAATGGTTTTATTTTCCCGCAAGCTCTGTATAATTTTTAAAGTAACATATATTTCATGTACAACGATTTGGAGTTCAAGTAATTTATATTCGGCCGATAATCGTTCGTCTACGTAAATTATACGCCATATTGTTCTCTCGAAACCCATCTCCTTGTTCCGTATAAAGTGAGACACATGTGAATAGTTTTTAAGCAATTCTAACGTTATTCCACGTCACATATTTCCAACTCGAATATATTAACTATAACGTCCAAAGTGTAATAATAGTTACAACAGACCGTCTCGCAAATGTTAACCCAAATTCACTATCTCGGACAAATTAAAAAAGAGTTAGCAAATATTTAATTATTTGCAACATTTTATATTTTTACTTTTATAACCTACTTATTTCTTTAGACAGATGCCAGTCTTAAAATAACTTAAAATTTGTTTAGCATTACAGTACAATGAGAAGTGGATTAGCTGATAGCGTGTTGATAAAAAATACAGCCCCGACTTGACGGACCAGCTGATGGCGGAAGGATACGTAGTCAGATGTAAACAGTGGTGCTACTTTCGCCGAGCTGTCAAAAAGTGGCCTTCTTATATGGTACAGAATATACTACTGCAGCAGATGATGTAAAATTGCATGTTTTAAGTACATCGGGCACTTATTTTCAAAATGGCGGACATTGAGCTATTTCAGCTTTAAATGCTATATCATTGAAACCATGTAATCATTTACAATTTGTCTTTATATGCTGGCAGTAGATATTACATCTATCAACTGTATCAACACAGATCATCTTTTTTCTGCCATTTTGCAAGATAGTGCCATGCGAACAAATAAAGTTTTTGTCATATCTCAGGAAACAATTGACCAATTCCTATCACATTCTGAAAACAAGTAGTACTGAGGCAGATGATGTAAAATTGCATATTTAGAGTACGTCAAGACACATATTTTCAAAATGGTGGACATTAAGTTATTCTAGCTTTAAAATGTTATATCGTTGAAACCATGTAATCATTCCCAACTTATCTTTATATGTTGGCAGTAAATATTACAACTATTACCTGTATCTACACAGATCATTTTTGTCCTCCATTTTGTAAGATAACGCCATGCAAATAAAATATATAAATAAAGTTTTTATGTCATATCTCGGGGAAAACACTAACAGATTTTTACCAAACGACACCTGCAGACAAACTAGCACCATAACTGCTTCGAAGCTGCTGCTACCTAGCGGCAGATAGCTTAACTATCTGCAGCTATAGTCGGTTCACGACTGGAAGAAACTTTTGAAAATCAACCGTTGAAAAAACACCCTAGCCGTTAGCTACATGCATATAACATTACAAACAGCGGCGAGCGCGGATACAGTTATGCCGTTAGGTTGCCAGCACAAAGAGAGGAAATAGTTCTAAAGTTTTAACGTAATTGTTAATTTATCGCCTACAAATGGGTTTCGAAAAGACTTGTATCTTATTATGCCAATTATTAATGACGTGATGCTAACGTACTTTGATTTCAATGTTTCTTGCATACTCACAAGATCACGCTCAAGGTGAAAGTAGAGCGGCCATTTGATTACAAACCTTCGTTCCATGTGTTGTTGGCGAGATGTGGTCGACAGACGTGCCTGAGAATTGGTGTGATTATCTTGTTTAACCTATAATAATTCATTTACTGGTTTTTTTATATATTTTTTTTACTAATATCCTCTCTTTATTATTTCTCGTTGTGCCGATTTCTTTCGTTTCTGATACCTGTATAAGAGATTACTCGTAGTGCGTTCTCACGTGTTTAATATTTTTTAAATTTATTTCAGGTTTGCTTAAAATTTTATTTATTGTATTTTACGTTATATGTTGCGGTAGTTTTTGTGTGCAGTCATGAGTTCTAGCAAGGTGAATAAAAGAGAAGTCACCAACGCCAACAGGACATCATTAACCTCACCGAATCGTTGTATTCCCTAATTAGGCGAGGGGAAATGAAACCCTGCAACGTCGCGGAAAGAGCGGCAGAAATGTTGAAACGCTTCAGATCCACAGTTCTAAGGTATGTTAAAATATATGTAGTATTAACCATTGCGTTTGCAAGTTGTGTGTGCTAAGGTCAATTATGTTGGCCTACGAAATGTGTTTACAAGAAAATATAGAAAATTTGTTAATAACTTGATAACATCGTCGAACGTTGTCTATGTGTCTTTTTAACGTTTTATTTGGGCTATGTCTGGGTAAAAGAGGACGTCTGGTAGTCCTGGTCAATAAGAATGTAAAAGATTCAAAACAAGGGTCAATAGTTTTTTGTAGAAATTAAATGTATAATACAAAAACAAACACCTCTTTGGGTTTAACTAATTATTTCACCAAAAATAGCTCGTGCATTAAAAGAAAAATGTCAAAAATATGGAAAAAAATGTTTATATTTTGACATTTATTTTCATGAACATAGCCTGTTATATGTTGATGACATATGCACAGTAGGCCACAGTAATGATGGGCAAAAACGAATGAAAACAATTTGAATGTTCAAATAAATCATTCGGTTTGAAGTTTTCCTTCTCGACAACAGATGACAGTAGGTGCATTACAATATTTACGTAATATTTTAAGGTCTTCAGTAATTGACATTTAACTTTTTGCCATTTTTGTACAAAGATTTAAAATTTTCTCTTTGCATTTTTTCTTTAAACACAGTTTATATTGAACATTCTACTTAAGGGAAGCAAAATTCCACCCAACATTCACTTTGTTAAATAAAGAATGATTCGTTTCACTCATAGGAACGTTCATTTGTTTCACTTAAGCGAATTTTTATACATATCTCCATGAAGTAATGGTTTCATTTGAATATCAGGGAAGTAAATGGCAGTTAGTGCAATAATTCGGTTTCTGAAAATAAATCTTAGCCATTGTTTTCAGTTTTGTAACTTTTCGTGAATTGCAAACAGCTTTTAACTAATCAAAATACTTGAGAAAATTTATTTATCATTGAAACGAGAACAGATTGTGACTAAAATAAAAAGAAAAAAATGACGTAAAAAGCCTTTCGTCTCATTTCAAAAGGTTTACGACAGCTCTGCAATTCACATTAGGACAAAAAATGATGGAGAACTTAAAATGTTACCTATTTCAAATACAAATAAATATTATAACTTCTTATGAACACAAGTGTCATAACTTCAGCCAAATAAACCATTAATTTACTTGCTTCAAAAACTACTTTCGAACTGTTAACTTGTGGCAGCATTAACATTTATTCCTTTCGATTAAGATGCAATGGCGCAAACGGAGAAGAAAACCGAATATTCGGAATCCGAACGATTGACTTTATTTCAGACGAGACTATTCGAATAAAAATTGATGTAGAGAATAATTTGATTTTGCCCATCACTAGCCCACAGCATTAGCTCGCATTGTAAATGCTTTCAATAGTACATCTTAGTTAGTATTTGTTATTATAGCTGCAGCAAAACAGAAGAATTTACAATTTTATATAAAATTATTTAAAAATATGAAGTGTATTTTTATTTTAGGAAAATGTCATCACATACAAACAACGCTTACAAGTTAAAAAATGTTTGGTAAAATTGTAAAATAATTAATTTTTTGGTATCCAACACTCTTGCTTTGCTGCCAACTTAAGAAAGAGTGTTAAACCAGTGTGTACTATGAAGTTATGGCCAGTGATTTATTTGATAGGTTTACTGTGAACAGCCTACACACACACACAGTTTATAGCAAGAAATTGTCTAACTAGTAGAATGAGTTATGTAAATGAGCCGCCTCACTCTCATCATGAGGCCACACATGCTGAATATCATGCCCAGAATGTTCATGTAGTCGGGCGTGAGGTCCTCGCCTGGCATTGCTTGGCTCGAGGGCGCCGACGGCTTGTACCTGCACAGCAGACGTGGAGATGCGACATTCATACACATTACCAACAACGTTCAACACTACAGCCATTAACAATCCTTTGCAGGGTTGCCACCTTTTCTCCATTGGAAAATTCACTAACATTTCACTGACTTCCAGACAAAAAGAATCTTTTTTCCCTGACCTTTTGCTAACATTTTTTTCTGTAAGGATTATAACACACTTTTACACTAAAATACTTCTTTGATCTTACAAAATTGCTAAATAGCAAAGAAAAATGCCTAAGTGGTAGTGGTACACGACTGAAGAGTCCCGTCGAATAACACTGTAGGTCACATGCTGTGTTGTGTCCTGTACAACGTCACTCGAGAGGACTCGCTCAATTGTTGTTAGAACTGCCAAATATAATATGCATATCACAAATCTACCTGAAATTTAGCTAACTAATTCGAAATTCGCTGACAGTTTTCAAATTCCCTGACATTTCCCTGTTTTCCAGATGAGTGGTAACCACGAGTCATTTTTTCAAGATAAAGATTTAAACACCGTCAGGTAGTAGAAAATTATATTTTCAGAAGTTTAAATAAAATTATTTCACCTGCAAGAGCAAATAAAATATTAAAATGTATAAACCTAGTTCATGGGGAATCTAAGGGTCTCTGGAATTAACAGGATTGAAGATATATTGCCTGCAGGTGAAGTTATACATTTCAAAGGGGTTTAAATTGTTCTGAGCAATGTATGTTTCCTGGCTCTCAGCAAAAATAGGCAATAATTTAACAAGGCTGACTAACACTAACAGCAATGGAACCTGAAGTAACCGTTTACACGAGGAGGCAGGACTGTGTCTATTTCTTAGACCACGTTCAAATTTATATTTATTAATGCATCTTAGCAATACAAATTGTTCCAATTTGGATGTCACAGTGACTTGATTAGCAAGAGTATCAAAATATCAAAATTTTAATAGGTATTTTAAAATTTATTATGACAGCTGTAAACAAATTTGAGTAATTATCCAGAGTAGCGGCTTTTCTGAAGAAAACGTCCTAGACCCACAAAAGTTGCATTAATGGGTTCTGCACAGTTTACCTTGTTCATATTCAGGAGGGCCTAATGTTAAAATAAATAGAACGTATTAAATAAAATAGTTAAAAGTTTGAGCAGTTCGCAGCTTTGTTTACGTCGGACGCCATGATTTTTGGTGAAGTAATGCATTAGTAACGTGAACAAATGTGCATCGTGCCGTCACCTTATTGGCTGTGAAGTCTGTAGATGTCTTTGTCACAGAATTTTATGTGGAAGTTGAGAAGCCATTAGTTGCAGTTAAGACGCGAGGCAGTGCGGTTGTGTTGCGGGCCGGAGTTGTAACGTCCGAATCCGACCGTGCAAAGGCTTGTGATTTAAGAATGGAGGGTGCAAGAACGAGTGCTTCTGTGCATAATATTCACCTATGTGGCGGGTGTTACTTGGATCTTTTAGCAGATCATGGTTGTTTTTGTCGAGTGAGGTAAAGTGCACGACAGTTGAATGGGTAGAGGACAGTGGAATTGTACCCATTGCCTACCTAGGTGAGTTGTGTGTTTAACTTCCAGTGTGTTTAACTGTTACTTTAAAACCCTAAAATCCTAGATTAGACTAAATTCCTAGGTTAGATTAACAACCTACAATCCTAGCTTAGTTTAAAACCCAACCATCCTAGATTAGTTTAAAAATGTAAAATAGTGATTCACTCATCGTGGGGTTAGGTTCTGTTAGGTTAGGCGGGCACATATTACAAAATTAGTCATACATTACTGCCCCTAGTATATTCGTGTTCTGCGTAATTAGTAGAGTAGAAATATACCACTTTTCGGGGTTTTTTTTTTACAGAAAAGCCGCTACTCTGGATAATTACCCAAATTTACAATTGTCATAATGATTATAACAACTAATTTAGATAAAAAAAACACATTTCTATATTCCAAGTTAAATCTGCATTCCCATGTATATTTTATAGTTTAAAGTGATATGCCGCCTCCAGATAAAAAGTAAACATGGAGGCAATTTACATAATGGTTTGCTATATGCAAAAAACTTAATACTAAATCATCAAACATGCCATAATTTTTGTATACAAAATTGGGCCACATAACAATTTAGTTAGTAAAGTGTGCCAGTTTGAGCACTGCCTTAGTGATAGAAATGTTGGAAACCCAGGTGACACAGTCGTAATGGGAACCTCTGTGTGCCCACAGTGATGNTCGTAATGGGAACCTCTGTGTGCCCACAGTGATGCTGCAGGGTGATTCTTACTGTAGAGAACTGCGAAGAAGTGAACCTGGACCCCCCGAGCGACAGGCACACCACACGAGGTGATCTGAACAATATGGGCCATGTCCAAATTCTCTCCTAGTACAAACACATTCACACTAGGCCCTGCTTGTGTACATTTTCTATCCCAAAAACTGTATTGTTGCAACCTGTTCTATTTTAATATCATTACATAAAATAGCATTTAAGATAGGCCTACCCAATTTATTGCTAGGAGAAAAATTAACGAATTTGGTTTTATCTAAATTTACTGATAATTTATTGACAGAAAACCAGTCAAATACGGCTGCGACTGACTCGTGCGACTCAGTTGATATAAATGTTTATCATTTACTAGAATACTGGTATCATCTGCAAACAATGCTGTACCAGCCTGTGCTTGGGTGGATCTGGTAAACCATTTATATAGACCAACAACAATAATGGTCCAAGAACAGAGCCGTGTGGTACTCCAAGCAATATTTCACCTACCGCAGAATATACACTAGATGCAGTATTACTTCTATTAAGTACGGATTGTTGCCTGTTACAAATACAAGTTTTTAATAAATTTAAAAAAACTACCTCTTATACCATAAAACTGGAGTTTAGATAGTAAAATTTTATGATTAACACAATCAAAGGCCTTGGCTAAATCAAAAAATATACTTACTATATGCTTGCGGTTATTTAAAGCTTCTAAAATACTGTGGGTTTATTGAAATATAGCTTTATCAGTGGTTGATTTAGTTTGAAAACCAAACTGCACAGGTATTAGTATTTTTAATTTATTTATATGGTCATATAGTCGTTTGTATATAACCTTTTCTATTACTTTCAAAAGCCAGTGACACTGGTCTGTAATTTGTAATTTTTGTCTTATCCCCTTCCCTTTCTTATATAATGGGATTACCTGTGGCAAACTTTGGTCTATCGGGAAAAAGGCCAGACTTAAAAATATTGTTACAAATTCAACTTAAAGGCCCAAAGCTCCTCAGAGCAGTATTTTATTACTTTACTGTTGAAGCCATCATAACCACACAAAAACTTTAATANAAGGCCCAAAGCTCCTCAGAGCAGTATTTTATTACTTTACTGTTGAAGCCATCATAACCACACAAAAACTTTAATTTTGGTAATTTTCTAGATTAGGGGCTTTTCTGAAAATAATAAAAAAAACTCCAGAAAGTGGTATATTTCGACNAAGGCCCAAAGCTCCTCAGAGCAGTATTTTATTACTTTACTGTTGAAGCCATCATAACCACACAAAAACTTTAATATTGGTAATTTTCTAGATTAGGGGCTTTTCTGAAAATAATAAAAAAAACTCCAGAAAGTGGTATATTTCGACTCTACTAATAACGTAGAACACGAATATATTGGGGGCATAGCTTTNGTAGGATTATAGGGTTCCCATGTAGTCTGTGATTGTAGGGTGTTGATCGGAGATTTTTTAAATATTGTATAACCTTATATTACTGTACAACCTTACAATCCTAGGTTAGTTTAGAGCCGTACAATCCTAGGTTAGTTTAAAAACGTAAAATAGTGATTCACCCATCGTGGAGTTAGGTTCTGTTAGGTTAGGTGGGTACATGTTAGGAAATTCGTCGTACGTTAATGCCCCTAGTATATTCGTGTTCTACGTTATTAGTAGAGTCGAAATATACCACTTTCTGGAGTTTTTTTTATTATTTTCAGAAAAGCCCCTAAACTAGAAAATTACCTTAATTTTAACTTATTAAGGTAATTATGATCTTTACTTCAGATGGATTAGTCATCGTAAAGTCTATCTCAGGATTTTTTTTTTACATAATCCATCATAATCCAATCATTTTTCAAAGGACAGCAGGCCTAAAAATACCTAAAAACACAATTGAGAAATTTGTTTAATTGAGTGTTGGGATTAGAAAAGTTATTTAAGAAAAGGCAAGAGACCAACCTTAATGCTGTTTTGAAATATAGTGTATCTTCCTCAGTTAGTCTCGATTTATGCACTACACATTATGAATTACTTTATTATTACTCTTTACTATTTCCACTCGATGCCTTAGCATTTGAGCGCCATGGTCCGATAATTCAGTACACAGCATAATGGATCTGCATTAGAATTAACAAAACAATTATCGACAATACTACACGAGTTTGACTGTATCCTTGTTGGGAAATCAACAACTGAAACAAGATTGTAGCCTTGCATTGTACTGTCCAAAAAACTTTTTTGCTGGCTGTCCAACATGTAACTAACATTCAAATCACCACAAATTATTAAATGTTTGTTGTGGCTATACACATTACACAAATATTATCAAACTGGTTAGCAAAACTTTTAAAATTACTACTAGGTGTTCTATAAAAAGAAATAACACAATAAAAAAACCCATCGAGTACTACATAAACACAACAACATTTCTAATCCAGCTCATAACAATAATTAGACATGTCAACAGTCCTAAAATTTACATTCTTTCTTTGTTTATTTTCCCTACAATAGGAAGATCGAACTATAAAATTATATAGATTAATACTGTTTGTTTCATTTTCAGCTAGAAGAGTTTCTGTAAGACATAATACATCAACATTAAAATCTTTTACATCTTTTATTTTATCAATAAAGATCAACAATTCATCTGTTTTACTTCTTAATGATCTTATATTTTGATAATATACATTCAATATACTACTAGCCAAATGATGGCCGAAACCAATAAAATCTTCATTGAAGTTTGTTACATCAACAACATTGGCCTGGTGCCAATGTTGTTTTAGTGTTTGTCAAAGTATCTCTGTTCCATTCCAATGCTACTGGCGACGACTGTCAGATACGACTATCCTTTTACTCTTTATAGATTAATTCTGCCAAAACTTTTTTACCAGCTCCATTTAAATGCAATCCATGCTTAGTAAAACACTTTTGTGGTATGACAGTAATATCTACGAACCTGGAATGATCATTCAATTTACATTACTTAGAAATAACTTTGTTTATTTTGTTTATCTCCCTGTTAACACAAGAATTGGGTATTAGGTCATACCTCTGCGGCAGACCACAAACTAATACCTTTGTATGGTTTAGCTTGGGTAACAAGGATTTGTATATCTGAACATTTTTTTATTCAGTTTTATACACATCATTTGCATCAGCGCTTATTACTACTAAATAGTCTTTACTCATATTTGTTGCTTCATTTTCAACGAGACTACACAAAATTTAACACTTGCATCAGGTTTTACTACACCGCAACATTCCACCTTAGGTGACTTTATATCATTTATTTTCACCGCAATGTCTCTACCATCACAGTCTGCAAATATCTTCTTTTGGGAACGTCTTTGCCCTTTGCATTGCAACTTGTTATGGCTACTTTCAGTACTCTTCACCGACTGCAGTAATGTAATGGCGAACTGCAGTAATGTAATGGCGAACTGCAGTACTGTAATGGCGAACTGCAGTAATGTAATGGCGAACTGCAGTAATGTAATGGAGTGTAAACTCGGTCTGATCCTACTTGCTACAAACACTGTGCACATATGCACAGCGAGAGAACATTTGTTGCATTTTAGTCAAATAAAGTAATGTTCATACGTTATAGCAAGGTAGTTATCAAACATACTACGGATAATTTAGTATACATCAGCGTTCCCTAAGTTTTGCAAATGTCCTGTTACACCAAATCACATATTCGTAAACTTTAGAGGTCTATGCAAGCTGAATGTATTATTTTGTGATAGGCTAACTGCATTGGAATTGTTTTCATCCATGATATCTCATTGCATGGTTCACTACTTAATAAAGCAGTATTTTGCATCTTGTGCTACTGCTAACATGCTATATCTGAGCTCGGGTATCTTCCGTATCCCAGGTAGTGCAGTATGTGGTGAGACGAGTGTTCCCGCACTCCCTATCAGTAATTTCCTAATTGTGCCACCTGAAGAATTTTGATTTAGGTAATTATTAAGTTTAGGGGCTTTTCTGTAAAAATAAAAATAATTAATGTAAAATTGTATATTTCCACTCTACTAATGACGCATAACAAGAATATACTAGGGGCATTAACGTCCGACTAATTTCATAATATGTGCCCACCTAACCTAACAGAACCTACCCCACAATGGGTGAATCACTATTTTACATTTTTACACTAACCTAGGATTGTAGGGTTTTATACTAACCTAGGATGTTTGGGTTTTACACTTAAGTACGAATGTAGGATTGTAGGGATTTAAAGGAACCGCAAAACACACCAAAAGAGTGTAAATTGACTCGCCTAGGAAGGGGGCTGGTGTAATTCCTCTGACGTTAATAGACGTAAACAAACATGTTTCGCAAGTTCTGTTAATATGATCTACTTATTTTAACATTACGCCCTCTTGAATATGAACAAGGTAAGCTGTGCAGAACCCATTAATGCAACTTTTGTTGGTCTAGAACGTTTCGTTCAGAAACGTAAACAAACTGGCTATACTGCTCATTTTGCAATTTTGTTCAATTTTTTTAAAATATGTTGTACTTATTTTAAAGCTACGCCCCTAGTATATCCGTGTTCTACGTGATTAGTAGAGCGGAAAAATATCATAATTTTGAATTTTTGTTGTGTTTTTCAGAAAAGCCCGTAAACTTAATAATTACCCCTTAGTACGCAATTGTATGGGATACAATGCAGTTCGCGGTGAGTGGAATATTATGTGCGTGTAGTTTGCAACGTCCGAACCCAACCGTGCGAAGGCTTGTGATTGTAGAATGGAGGGTGCTAGTACGATTGTTTCTGTGCGTAGTAGTCGGCTATGTGGCGGGAGTTACTTGGACATTTTAGTACATCATGGTGTTTTGTCGAGTGAAGTAGGGTGCACGACATTTTAATTGGCAGAGGACAGTGGAATTGTACCCGCCACCTACCTAGGTGAGTTAATTCATATACTTCCAGTGTGTTTTAGTGTTACTTCCTAGATTACACTAAAATAGTATGTTAGATTAAAACCCTACAATCCTAGGTTAGATTAGAATTTTTAATTTTTTGTGGGTACATCTTTAGTGATTTTACCCCACAATTTCCCCATCTTCATAGCCCTCCCCATTATCGTATTTGTGGTTTGTATTGGTAATACGTTAATGCCCCTTGTAAATTCGTGTTCTGTGTAATTAGTAGTGTGGTAATATACCACTTTCCATGATTTTTTTATTAACAAAAAAGCCGCTACTCGGAATAATTACCGAAATGACTTGCAAATTTCCAAAGAGCTCCGCTATACCAGTACAGCCGACTAGTGATTGGCCGAACGATTCTGCAGAACGAATCTATTCGTTTATGTCAGTTCAGTATGATCCGTTCAAAAGAATAGTTCATTTCATTCTCTTTTACTGCAGTTCTTTTGAGTCATTACTCGTTCTCGCTTTCGTTTTCAGCTGTGTCTGTATTAACATAGTCGTTTATCTGTTATTTTAGTTAAAACGATTGCCAAATGACTATTTTATTTTCACGTAAGATTTTGTGTAAGGGTGCGTGAACTATGAAATGCTAACATTGTGCGTCCAGGCGGTATCTATTAGGAGAGAGTAGTGACAAGTTGCTTGTTGCGAAGAATATCCCCATTTAAAACGCATCGTTCGCGAACAACACATCACTGAAAGTAACGTCGAATTTTTTGTTGTTATATTATCAGAAATAATAGGCATACATTTTTACATTAATTATAACGATTGTAAAATCTTCAATATCAACAACATTCACAAACGATACACAATATTAAAATTTAAAATGTTATATTTAGGTTAGGTTAACTAATATACTTTTCAACATGCGAAATGTCACCGAGTTAACAACATTTAAAAAACACTACACGAGGGGCGACAATTTTGTATTTTTAATCATTCCTTATCGTTCCGTCGGAGAAACAGTGCCCAAAGTTCCAGAGGGAGGACATTTCAGTTTGCTTGTGGAGGCACAAATACTGACACGACCCAAAATAATAAAAGTTTAACTAACCTGTGCTCTTTATCGGGCCTTCGAGGATCTGAAGAATTATTCGCAGAACTATGCATTTTTTAAAGCTCCAGGAATTTCAAGCAAAAATAAAACAAAATAAACAAACACCTGTCCAGGTGTCCAATAAATATCGAACAAATAAAAAACAAAATATTTAAGCGATATATCGATATTGTACAGATAAATAGGTTATGATATCACATTCATATTGATGAGCATGTGACTTTCAGAACTGTGTTAGTTTATGGTAGATCAGTTTTAGATACGTATACAGAAGGAAAATAATATGTGTACCTTTTGCATATGTTTTTATTATTCAGTCCAGTGTGTGAACTGGGCCTACTACTTATGATTAACAAGCAATTAATTAATTGTGTATAACTTGTTTGCATAACTTGCTAATGTGAAGTTATCTTAGATTAACTTAATACATTTGCATTGTGAATGTTTTTTTGAAGTTTTACAACAATGCAAGGGCAAGTGGTATATTTAGAGACTGTAGAGACAATTGAATTTGTTTGTGATCTTGCCTGACATTTTTTAAAGGTACATTTAGAAATTAATTGCAGAATAACAAGTCCATTCATGGTTTTCCGAAGTTCTGAAAAATTGTTCTACTTTCTAGACAATCCTCTGGATCATGGAAACAAAGATTAACTAATACTATGTTTAAGAGTCAAACTTGGATTCGCTTCAAAATGTAGCTAACACTGAGCGAAAATGGACCTATATGGTTTCAAAAATAACATCTAAACATAAGCTATGACAAAGTGAATACTTTTTTATTTTGTGGAAATGTGGCCAACATGGAATCCCACGACCAAAACAAAAAAATTGTAGCAGAGAGAGAGAAATAAATGTTAATGTTCACTTAAAACCAACAAGGAATAATACCAGACGGGATCACAAACACTATTCTTCTCGGAAGAGGCCCATCAACCATGAAGGAAAAGCAACGCAATGGAACAAGGGGTAGTAAGGTAGGAAAATGCCGGTCACCTAGGACAACTAACAGGACACCAAACTCTAAAATCGGATAATAATATCGTGCTCAAGTAAAAACAGAGCCAGAACGTCCCAAACTTACCCGAGGACCATGAAAAAGTACCACAGGGTAAGAGACAGAAAACATCACACGAAGCCTTTGAAGGGCTGCATACAACGAACTTCAATCGCCGTCAGTGGAACACTGAAACAAGAGATGGGTCAGATCAGCACTCGGGGCACCGCAGATACAGGAGGGAGTAGGGACTATATGAAGTTTATACAAATGAGCCTGGGAAGCAGTATGACCTGAAAGGAGACGAAAAGAAGTGCCTGATAAACTACGAGAAATACAATGATGATATCCTTGCCGAGAAAATGGAGGAAATAAACGTGCATATAAAGTATTAGAAACCGAAGTATAATTTTCCCACGTCTGCTTCCAATGCCAGAAAAATTCCCTTTTTAATATGGGATACTAAACCGAAAAGGAAAGTAGCGTTACGAGACAACCAGTAAATAACACTCAAATTGGTAAGTTTATCCACCATCTAATTCCCCTGACCCCTACATGACCTGGTACCCACATGAATAGGACAGTAACATTTAGTTTATGTGGTCAAGCACTGGCTCGGTGAATTTCCCGACCCGATTTGGGAAAGCCAACTTGATGTGCAGTGTTACCAGAGTTGAGGATGTAATAAATATGTGCCCAGCGCCACAGCTTTGAGGTGAGCTGGTGGAATGAGGTCGTTTCATTCGACAGCCTAGGGGACTCTGGTTAACACTCCGTCACACACGATGGCGAGGCTGTAGGCCGCCTGGTATGCCTTAATTAAGTTACAAGTAAAACAGTTACGATACTTGTGGAGTTATTTATTCTCTGAGACTCCTTTATGCACACAACTATAATACAAAACAAGTGGTCCTAATGGCCCGGAAACTGCGAGCGACCACCTGGTAACGTCACTCTCCCCTCGGCACTATAACAAATAAAACAATGATTCTGTTTGTGAAGTCTATGCCAATGAGTATGAGCTCAACTGAAGATGTCTGCAAGGAGGGCCTCTGCGGAGCGAGAGACTTACACGTCTGGATGCGTCGAAATGCTGAAGAGAACCGGGAGGAAGCGTGCGCCGGCTTCCGCCACCTGAGCGCAGCCGACGCCACGCAGCGAAACGATGCAGTACAATATACACTAAAAAATGATTATGATATGAATGTGACATTAATTAAATTAACATAAGACATGATTTTCCTTTAAACAAATACACAATAAAAATTATTGTATTGATTCTAAATGTTTCCATCGTACCAGCCACAGTATTGCCAAATGTCTGTTGTTAAATGTCACTGGTTGTGGCTGTGTCGACTGTCTGCCATGATGACAATTATGCTATAAATTATATACACTGAATACATAAGAAACACTGATGCAACTACACTGATTATATTATGCACACACTCACTACTGCCCACAAGT
This sequence comes from Clitarchus hookeri, assembly GCA_002778355.1. Lineage (NCBI taxonomy): Eukaryota > Metazoa > Arthropoda > Insecta > Phasmatodea > Phasmatidae > Clitarchus > Clitarchus hookeri. The sequence goes on from NQII01005398.1 coordinate 51,939, forward strand.
TTGTCAGTGTGGTGTGTCTGGTGTGTGGACACGACTGCGGCAGTCATAGTGGGCAGCTGCCCAGCAATCGGAATACCATAATGTAAAACAGACGGATAGTAGAGACATAAAAAGAACGAAAAGCAAAAAGTTAGAACCCCAATGGTAATGGGCGAGAACCTTTAAAATGTTAATTACTTTGCGACATTTAGTAATAGTGTAATCAGCATGAGTAGTCCATTCTATACGAGCCTCTAAAAGATACTTAAATACTATATATTTTGTAACACAGGGAAGAAGAGAACTTCTGATAGCTGGAGAAGGTAGTGGCAGCAGGACCATTTACACAGGAAATATAGGGTGCATCTCTTATCCACCGAAAGATTGAAACCATGGTAGTCCAACCAAAATGATAAAGAATAAAGCGCCTTAGTCAAGGAAGTACAAGCTTTGTCATAGGAAAAACATTCAACCCAAAGCACAATGTCATCAGCATACTAAATATAACGAACATGGGAGCCCAGGTGAAATATTATGTCTTGAGTATACAATAAAAACAGCAAGGGGCTAAGATATTAACTCAGGAAGTATATAAATTAGTGCTTTTATATAATTTGCAATTAGCATGTTGTGATGCCTTGTAGAGCGATCATGGCTTGGTCAACATTCTTACAAATAATATTCAATTCGAAGCGCTTATTCCTGGATACAAGATCTGTGGACCAGGAATAAAGCTTGCAAAACGTTTGGCATGTGGCGATGTTCGTGTGAACGAATTTGAAAACACCTATGCATCCAGTAAAAAGTTGGAAGACAAGCACACAGCCGATGCTATTCTTGCGGACAAAGCCAAGAAAATTGCTAAATCGCCCCAAACAATGTTTGGTCAACTAATAGCTGCCTGGGGTGTGTCCAATATAATGAAGACGAAAATTAAATGCGGAATGGATTTGCAATTCAACAAGAAGAAAAATAAAAGGACGATGCAGACGAAAGGATGTAGGGTGATGTGAGCTACGAATTCCAAGAGCACCTTGTGCCCACTATGACCACTGCAGTCACATCAACTGCACCAGTTGCACCGGGCCACACCAAACGACATCAGGCCAAGAGTGCATACTGCAGGTCGACACGAATGGAACTTGCATATTCTTGTCAACAGGTACTATGTGACTCAACTCAAGAGACCATACTACAAGAGTTAACTCTTGTAATAAATTAGTAGGCGATCCGAAACTATGTTAACCCCAAAGCCACAGCAATTGGGCGCATGGGCCCTTGGTCGTTACGTCGTATCAGCTCACACCTCGACATACGATGTAACACATCAACAGGTGGCGTCAACTGGCATTTAGGCCGAAGCTGAAGTGCTAAGTGCCCCAAAATGCTACCAATAGTGCTCAGCATTTTCTATGCATTTCACAAAATTTCATCTCATTCAAAGCTACAGTCAGGGGTGGGTTTGTTTGTATTAAGAGCCATCAAGCATGGAAACCCACACCTCTTTGCTCAGGTGGACTCGTCCATCCGTTCAGGAAACAGCCACCTGGCAACACTATAGCCAGTGAAATACGAACACGTCATATGAAATTAAATACAGAGATTTTTCACAAGAAAGCATACAAGTTTATTCAGTGTCTATTTATAAGAGGGTAATTGTGTTTTTATAAAGGGAGACTGCCTATAAAGGCCTCCATCATAGTAACATTTAATTTAGTGTGGTGACACTCCCAGTCAACTTCACAACATCAACCTTAATGGATATTTGTTCATCAACAGGGGTGTCACCAATGTGTTTCATTTAATTTATATTATTTTTCACCATTGCAATAATGTAACACATTGCTTATGTCATTTTTTAACACTTGGCGTTTGACGTTGGTTTATGCCACTTGTGACGGAAGCCGACGACATTCGTTCAGTTCGCATCAGAACACGAGTCAGACTGGCAGCGTTGTCGTCCGCTCCGCGAGCCCCCTTGGTACCATCATTTAGGCTGATCTCATTTCATCACAATAGTAACTTAATTATCTGGAGCATTTGATTTCTTTTTGTACCGAAGTGAGTACCACCTGCACTCTCACCAGAGAGTTTATCGCTACTGTGTATCTACATAACACAACATTGATTTAGGTCATTTTCACACAAAGGTCACTGGAAGGTCGTAAGTGCTGGGTCCATTAAATTTATTATTCACATGTCCACTTCTTGAACAGGTAATAAAGTATGTGAGTTATCAGCTTTACAAAATTCAGTGAGTGTTCATTCATTGTCGTCCGAGACACACAGGGCACTCACTACCTCATTGTAGTACCATCAACAATTTTACTAATATATTTCAGTTTGTACGAGATGGCCTACAGTCTCGTCATAAGGTCAATGTGTTTAAGCAGTGTAATATTAAGTGCGTGACAACTTCATAATCAAACTGGCAGAGGCATCCGGGGTCCCCTGGGCCATCGACCGAACGACCCACATCACTGACTATCCGCTGAGTTATGGCGATGGGCAATTCTAAACTCCACCAACCCTGTGTCACCTCGACAACATCAAAGGGAAAGAAGCAGGGTGACTTCCTGCCATTTCTCATACTGGACTTGCAGCAATGGGTCGTCTGATCGGAGGAGTTAATGGAATTGCACGTGCAATAAATACTACGGGAAATCAAGGACGACTGCTAGCTGAAGCTCTGTGGCACAATAAGCAAATTGAAGCTATTGCAGAAGGAGCAAAAAACAACACTGGGCTATACCTAAGGAGGTGGAAAAAGAACCAGACGAAGAAAAGAAAGGAAGGGATCTTAAATAAATTACCTAACTGACCACTTACCAGCCTACACTTGATGAAAAATTCACAAAATTATGAATACAGTATTTCCGTGGAGTGTATATGCATGGCGACCTACCGCAAAAAACCTAAGATAAATTAATGCGGAATCATAAATTTAGACAATAGTAGTGGACCTGGCACACACTGGGTCGTTTACAGGAAAAATGGGAACAGTGTCGACTACTATGATAACTTTGGAAACTTTCGTCCACCAATGGAAGTGTGAAAGTATTTTCAAGAAATGGAATTAAATTACAATCGTTCACCAAACAGTTACCAAGTCAGTGGAACTGTGGTCACTTATGTCTTCGCTTCTTGGCAAAAGAGTTAATAATATAGCAGACACATACATGAACTGTTATCAGTCATGTCTGTAACTTTGATCTTGATGTGCGAGAATTCGGAACTGCACTCTGTGCATTTTCCAGCATTCATCTTGAAAGGATCATGGTCTGTGGAAAATATAAATTTTCAAACATATTTCTTAGTGCCCAAAGTGGACATTTCAAACTGTAAATTTCGCTATGTTAAAAATAATGTCGGGGATGAAGTAACCTTACCCACAGGTTCGAGAGAGATCGATGACATTTCATCGTACCTCAAGAAAGCATTGCAGCCAGACGTAATATTTTTACTAAGAGGAAACTTAAACACTCTGAAAAGTGACATGATTTGCGGTGTATATATTGATTTTACCAACCACGATATGCTGGTCTCCATGATTCGAATACAAGATCTACGAGAGTGGTAAAGTTCATGAAACAACACTCCCAGTAAATGTGAGAAAAGCAATTTTAATATAGAATACAAAACAGAAGGTGTAGATGACCATGAAGGTAGCGTTGATTAAAATGAACAACTGTTATAAATGCATGCTAATGTTCGTGGTGGCACATGTGCTTAACAAAAATGAAAGGTATTCTAGTTTTCATGATTTTTATGCGTATAATAATATTGTGACATGTTCGTGGATACGAATATTACAATAGCGCTTGTGTTCGTCAACAAATTGAAAGGTCGCGATAATTATGCATCCTAGAAAATACACAAGAAAGATTTTTTTTTGCAGCTGAACGATCAGTGGGATGTAATTCAGGGTACAGTAAAAGCTGAAGATGCCAAATAAAAGGAAAGAAAAGCCCTGTCTAAAATTTCTCTTCTCGTCGAGGCTGACCTCATTCACCAAATACAGTAGAAACCTGCGAAACCGTGAAGACAGCATGGGACATAATTAAACGGTTATTTGAAGATTAGGGTTGACAAGAAAAGTGGGGCTACTTCGGCAGTTGATTATGATCAAGTTGAACAATTGTAGTACTGTAAGAGTATGTTAAGAGGATCATCTCTACACCACAATGTCTATGAGACGTAAATTTCTACATAAATGACGAAAGGATAGGATCATTACTTTAGGCTGGACTTCCTGAAGAATATAAACCTACGATAATCATCGGAAATCGATATTACTGCAGACTTCGTCATGGTAAAACTACTCCAATATGTGAAAATAAGAAATTATCCAAGGACTAACTCGGTCAACATGGAAACTGCACTTTACATTTACAAAGGTAAACAACCGTTCAGAACAAACCAATAATGTACCTGAGCCGTCGGGGATAGTAATTCAGATGTCGTCCAGTAACTATGTTAAGAAAAATCAGAATATTACACCATATTCCTATTTAAAATAGAATGGGTGCCAGCTCACTGGTTGAGCATAAAGTCACAGTTCTCAGGATCGTGGGCCGAACGACCACGTGGATGTATCCACTGACACACATGGAACAAATTTACAGGAAAACGTAACTTATAGCCGGGGTATTCGGGCTCCCCAAGCACGCCTTAATATTACCTTTTTACCTTATAAATGAAGGATGCCTCCTTGAGGCATCGATGACTCCCTGGATAGGGCCAGCGCCTGGAATACAACACAAAAATTAGAACTCACAAGTTTTGGTTAGCTCAAGTAAAATGTATTGTTAAACAGTGTATACAGTTACCTGTATGCGATACAGCAGACCTAACCCACAAGGCTGCCAGCAACCGTTACTGTGCGCGNGTCGATGACTCCCTGGATAGGGCCAGCGCCTGGAATACAACACAAAAATTAGAACTCACAAGTTTTGGTTAGCTCAAGTAAAATGTATTGTCAAACAGTGTATACAGTTACCTGTATGCGATACAGCAGACCTAACCCACAAGGCTGCCAGCAACCGTTACTGTGCGCGAAAACGTACAAAAGGAATTAAACCTCCGGGGTCAGTAAATTGAGCTGACGGAGGAGTACTGCGAATGCGTGGAAGATTGTTGGTAATCTAGATAAAAGTTCCATTGAATTATGTTAACCTATTACAGTCAAGTGTTCAGAAGAAAGTATGAAAGTCCCCCACGATGGGATGCACGTGCAGCACCTAAGATCCCGTGGAATCAGACTGCCGGAGATAGCAAGTCCTTGCCGAGACCTCGCTCCACTCAGCGAGGTAATTTAATTCACTATTCTCATTAACATTTAACTTGAAAGATATACACATAAAATACTAAAACGCCTGAGTGAGTTTTCTTAATCCTGTAGAGAGTTAATAGTTCTTAATTAAGCACTGATTTAAATACAAAATATGATTATGTGGTGCCTTGCAGAACATGTGGGAAATTTAGGTCCATTAAGTTTTGGAGCACTCTTCGACCGGAATGGCCAAGTTGAAAGAAAGACTTATTATTTTCCACATCATTAATTGGGTTGAATAGACACACAATTGCACTCGGGAAATTATATAGAACATTTCAAATACCGTAGCCTTGCTACCTTACATCTAATTAAATATGCACATGGCGTGCATTTATTCTGTGATTACTTTGCAATCCCCTAAGGCCGAATTTCACAAAAGTTTACCCGTGTGCGATAAATTCTAATGCTATTTAATACACATTCTAGCACTTGAATCCTTTCCTAATTACACAGATCTATCTAGGAACACCACAGGCACTCAGTTGGATCACTCGGTATCGAGTCTTGATCATTCCGAAGTGAATGATACAGACACGCATCGGGACGCACGACGTGCGTGTTCCGCGGGCCGCACTGGTGCAGTAACTGTGGACCGATGGGGTGACGACAATGGCCATGCCATGCCATGCAGGAGTGGTCCACGTCACCAAGTTATGATAACTTCAATTATTTCAATTGTTATCGTTCAGGGCATATTGAAGCCAATTGTCATTCTAAGGCGAATAACAATGACAAAAAACAAAGAAGGAAGTCAGTAATAAAAGTTGGGAAAAGAGGAATGCAAATGCATTTTTAATAGGCATGGTTTCCAATGAGAAGAAAGATAACACTGTGTTGTATTTGGACTCATGTAAATCAATTCACTTAACAAAAAATTAGTCAAAATGGAGTGGAACAGCGATTAAATCTGCAATCGATGTCTATACTGCCAACAAACAACAACTTAGGACAGAAACGGTAGGTAATGTGAAAATTGAGCTGTTAGCTGGCAACACTACCAACACGATGTTCAATACACGCCTGATGTTGGGGCAAATCTGTTAACAGTTAGTAAGATTACTAGCAAAGATAGTACAGTAATACTCAGGATAGGTAGAGGAAAATTCTAAATGCTGATGGTATGCTTATTGCAACCACAACTGAAGTAAATGGCATGTATCAACTAAACACATCACAGTTGAACAAAATGCATCAGGTGTATTTGGCAGATATTTGGCATTGAAGTAGGAAGAACATGCATGTGCATGTTCTTCCTACACAGGCATATTACCAGTGGGGTCGATTCTTTGACAAGTGAAAATCCATGTCAAGTATGTGTTGCAGACAAACATGTCCATGCTCCTTTTAGATGTAGCAAATTCAGAGCAGAAGCATCACTGGAACTAATCCATACACACCTGTGTGGACCTATGGAAAATGTGACGATTGGAGAAATCAGGTATTTCATTCTATTTATTTATGATTATTCACGTTACATATTTGTTTACTATCTGATGACTAAGGACCAAGTTAGTGAATTTTTGAAAGACTTTTGTGCAATGGTTGGAAACCAGACTGTCAAAACGATCAAACCATTATGTTCTTACAATGGTATGGAATTTGTTAATCATAATTTCGACGATTTTCTAAAGGACAAGGGCATTAGGCATCAGTGCATAGTTAGGTACACATCACAACAACATGGTTTTGGGGAGCATACTAACAGGAAGATTGTCGACAAAGTAAGATGCTTACTGCAGGATGCAGATTAACAAAAAATTGACTTTACTGGGCAGAATCGAATTGTACTGCAGTGTACCTAAACAAACAATGTCCAACTAAAGCTGTCGACAAAACACCATATAAGGCTTGGTATTTAAGTTAACCAAATCTCAAGCCTCTCAGGATCTTTGGAAGTAATGTTATGGCACAAGTACCCAAGCAGAAAAGAAAGAAATGTGAAACTATGGTCAGAAAACTATTATTTAATGGTTATTGTGAGGACATAAAGGTTTATCGGCTTATCAATCTTGCCACGACAAAAGTGACAGTAAGCCTAGATGTCGTGTTTTTCGAGCATAAGATGACTACGTGTAACACATCTTTGGTGACAGCAAACGAACATTCATCTCAACAGAATCTTTAAAATGACGATGTTGGTACCCTAAACTTGGTTAAAGATAATGGAAAAGAGAAATTGATTCCCTATGAAATGCCAAACAGTAGCGATGTAGTTAATGATCCCGAGGATAATAAAGGGGAAGCAGAGTTCATAGTGGACCACAGTGTGTGCGGAGAAGATCCGAGAAAATCAGCTCGACCACAAACTTAGGAATGACCCTGATTTTGTGTCATATCTCGTTGCAAAAGAAAATGAACCACATACTACAGAGGAGGCAATGAGTAGTCCCCAAGTTGACAAATGGAAAGAAGCCATTTCTGAAGAACTGACTTCTATCAGAAACAACGAAGCATTTGAATGAGCAGGCCTATCTCAAGGTAACACGAACCTGAAAACAAAATTGACGTTTAATTTGAAGAATTCCGAGAAAAAAAAAAGAACCAGTGTACAAGGTTAGGCGGGTAGTAAAATGTTGCGGCCAGAAAACTGGCATTTACTTTGATGAAACCTTTTCTTCCATCATCAGGTATACATCATTAAGATACTTGATCGTATTAGCCATCAAATAAGATTGGAAAATAAAACATATGGATGTGAAGACTGCATACCTTCATGGGTATCTGGATGATATCTATGCTCAACCACTAGCAAAAATTGACAAGCTATCTGGGAAAGTGTGGTGCTTGAAGAAAGCGATGTATGGGTTAAATCGGAGTGGCAGGTGTTGGAACCGACATCCTCACCAAACCTTGACTGGCATGGGTTTGGAATGGAATGGAATGTTAATCATAGCAATATATTTAGATGATATTGTTATTCTGACCAACGAGCAGCACAATGAGAAAAATGTTTGTGATGTGCTGAAGTCCCAGTTTCAAGTGAAAGATGTTGGTGAAATTAATAACTGCATAGGAATGAAGATCACGAGTGATTCAAAAGGCGGAAGGCTTTGCATCGACCAGTCAGACTTCATCGACAGGTTGCAGAGGGTGTTTGGGATGGCAGATTGCAAACCAGCATCGATACAGATGGAAGCAGATTTAAAGATCGAGTCAGGTGACTGTGATATGCAATAGAGTGAAAGTGTGCCATACCAACAGGCTATAGGTAGTATTTTATATTTATCACAGATTTCTAGGCCTGACATTGCTTACTCAGTGAATTGTCTTAGTCAGTTTAACAATAACCCAAAAAGGTATAATCGGGTTGCTGAAAAAAGAGTTTTCTGATACCTAAAGGGCATTAGAAACTTCAGGTTAGAAATTAACAAAAACGTTTGTGAATTTGGGATTGAAAGCTTCAGGGCTGCTGTATGGGGAAATGAAATCAACAGTAGGAATTTTGTAACTGTCAGTAGTTTTTTAAGTTCATGGGTGGTGTAAATTCATGGTTTAGCAATAAACAAGGGACTGTCGCATTGAGTACTGTAGAACCTGAGTATATGACATTTAGCTTCACTGTTCAGGAAGCTTTGTGGTTGAATACTCTTGCTAGTGAATTACAACGAAATGTTTTCAAAACATTCACTATACACAGTGGTGACAAAAGTCATGGGATAGCAATATGCAAATATACAGTGGGCAGTAGTATCGTGTATAAAATGTATAAATGTGCAGTGCATCGGCTGGGCTTTCATTTGTAGTCAAGTGATTCATGTGAGAATTTACTGACGTGATTATGGCCGCACGACGGGAATTAACAGACTTTGAACGCGGAATGGTAGTTGGAGCTAGACGCATGGGACATTCTATTTCGGAAATGGTTAGGGAATCCAACATTCTGAGATCCACAGTGTCAAGAGTGTGCTGATAATACCTAATTTCAGGCATAACCTCCCAACATGGACAACACAGTGGCTGACCACCTGCACATAATGACCGAGACCAACGATATGTGCGCAGAATGGTCAGTGTTAACAGACAAGCAACACTGCGTGAAATAACCGCAGGAATCAATGTGGGACATATGACGGACGTGTTCGTTAGGACAGTGCGGCGAACTTAGGCTGTACTGGGCTATTCCAGCAGAATACCGACTCGAGTGCCTTTACTTACAGCACGACATCGCCTGCAGCGCCTCTCCTGGGCTCATGACCATATCGGTTGGACCCTAGACGACTGGAAAACCGTGACTTGGTCAAATGAGTCCCGATTTCAGTTGGTAAGAGCTGATGGTAGGGTTTGAGTGTGGTGCAGACCCCACGAATCCATGGACCCAAGTTGTCAACAAGGAACTGTGCAAGCTGGTGGTGGCTCCATAATGGTGTGGGCTGTTTTTACATGGAATGGACTGGATCCTCTTGTCCAACTGAACCGATAATTAACTGGAAAGGGTTATGTTCAGCTATTTGGAGACCACTTGCAGCCATTCATGGGCTTCATGTACCCAAACAACGATGGGATTTTAATGGATGACAATGCACCATGTCACCGGGCCACAACTGTTCGCGATTGGTTTGAGGAACATTCTGGACAATTCCAGCGAATGATTTGGCCACGAAGATCGCCCGACATGAATCCCATCGAATGTTTATGGGACATAATCGAGAAGTCAGTTCGTGCGCAAACTCCTGCACCGGCAACACTTTCGCAATTATGGACGTATATAGAGACAGCATAGCTCAATATTTCTGCCGAGGACTTCCAACGGCTAATTAAGTCCATGCCACGTCGAGTTGCTGCACTTCGCCGGCCCGACACGATATTAGGAGGTATCCCATGACTTTTGTCGCCTCAGTGTATATAGTAACAACCAAGGGGCGATGCACTTAGCTAAAAATGATGTAACGAGTCAAAGATCTAAACACATTGATGTCAGATACCACTTCATAAGAAAACATTTGCAGGCCAAAGTAATCTCTATAGAATATATTCCCAGTGAGGGAATGTTGTCATACATGTTAACCAAACTACTCTCCAAGCAGAAACACAAGTGTTTTGTTTGAATGTCAGACTTAAAATGATGTTCTTTTTTAAAATATAAACTAAAGTATGCAGTTTAGTTAGAAAGTTATGTAATTGTAACGTAACCTGTTAATTAATGATTTATTATTCTATGTTTTTAATAGGCAGTAACATTGTAAAGTGGCTGTGTTGTGATGCATTGCAATAATTAATTAGAGGTGAAGTGTTAGAGTGTGAATTATTACTTGTATATTTTGGATGGAAACTCATATTGATAGTTCACAGTGCCCAGTTTTTGGTTAATAGAGATATTTGTTTTGAAGTTCGTATAAGAAACAGCTGATGAGGGGCATAGCAAGGTTAGGGAATGCTAGTTGTATACATGTGAAAGTTTTTTTCCTCAGTGAAAAACGATGGATTCATGCATTGCATATGAATGTACGTAAATATTTGAACAAATATGAGTAATTTTACGAGTAGTGGTGTTAACATGTAGAAAATGGCGTTCTTTTGAACTGTAACATGATGATCGTGGTTTTAGTTAACCTAATTCGAAATTTTTTAGAAACAATCCTTTTTTTGAATTGTGTTCTATTAAAAAAGACTATATGTTTTAGCTTTGACAAAAAACAACAAACCAAAATGTAAATTAGAGGCTAACGCGAATACATTTAATTCAGAAACTGACAACTGAAGGCCTATACGGATTATTTGAACACAAAAATTTACAACTGAGGCACAATCGGTACCGAACGGACATGAGAATTAAGCTGTTGATTTAGTCTTTAAAATTTAACATTCACAACTACTTGTTTTCCCCAGACGCGAATTATCAGTACTTATGTAAATTTAACGATACAATTATATTGCACAAATAATTAACTCGTACAAACTACGTTTTGTGTAAATGAGGCGTTTATTATTTAAAATTGATGACAAACCATTTACACTTGACATCATAATGACAGTAAACATTATATAAAATGGCTTCAGTGTGCCATGATGCCACTAGTCAGCTGTTCGAGATGTCAGCCTCAAAAGAAAACACACGAGGCAATGAGCACTCTTATTATGCTCGAAGGTTATGGCCTCTATATATGTATCTGTTCTTTTGCGTAATTTTGCTATGTGAATAATAACAAGAATACTGTGTCAGAAAGTTCATTGTGCTATTGAATAAAAGTTTTATTGTTTCAACAGGTACTTCAGAGAAAATTGTTAAAGGCTGTTGGAAAGATGCGAGATGAAGATGGGTTGGGACATTTTGTTTCTTTTGTTGACCCATAATGGCTATCTCGTAGAGGGTATAAAGTTTGGTATTTTTACATTTTCATTAATAATATTTATTTTTAATTCATATTGGTAATCAAGGGTCTATGCTTATTAACCCTGGAAATCCAGGGCTCGAATGGGTCGATTGGATCTATTTGATTTTTAAGTATATTTCGAATTCCCTCTTTGGTACGTTCTACATTGCACGGACACATAAGTAAACTGACTCGGAAATGCAATCGTAACAATTCGACGACTCAGTATGAATTTTAACCATCCTACAATACGAAGAAACGTACAGTATTGCAACTAACGAAATAAAAAAAAATCAACTGTTGCAAATTGCTGATACAGGTTTTTAATAATATACACATATTATTTTGTATATTTCTTACATGGTTTGAAAATGTGTAAATGCTAATGTTGAACAAAGTTCACTTATTTATTAAAACGAAAACTATAATGTCACTGTAAATCGAAGTACTTAATGCCGTGCTTTCCACAATGTCCACGAAAACGATTATCAACAAACCAAATACTCGATTCCTGTTGGCTACGCAGATTTACGGACATGGAAGAGTTGGAAAATTACTAGCTATCTTGCGTGTATCCATACATTATCACTGTCTGCATGCATGTTTTAGATTGAAATAGTGTGTGTAATGCATCTGCTTCTGTGATCCATATCCGCATGCGTGTCATTGTAGAATGTGCCTTAATGGCGGTGTTTCACCCTGCTTTATTATTTACAAAGGAAGCCTTGTTTCAGGACCCCCTTGGAAATTTACATATCAAGTTTAATTTATCATCTTTATTATTTATCCAATATTATTGTTCTACTTTTATGCCACTTCGTCCCACTCTTGGTGTTCTATTTTTTCACTATGGGAAAAATTGTGGCTCTAGTAGTGTTTTGCCATTACATTCCAATTTTTTTTTTTTAAATTTCCTTATTAAAATTGCGCTAGTGTTTATTGTGTCACATTGGGAAATTAAAATTTTTATTAAATAGGCCATAATTCAGTTAGATTTTCTTGAAATATTGATTTATTTTGTTTTATTTTGATCAAAATTTGTGATTTTTTGTTGCACTAGTATTAATCTGCCACTTTTTGTGCCACTTTTCCTCTTATTTCCCATAGTGGCCCCAATGGAAAATCAATTTCAGGTCAAATGTCTCAAGATTTCAATTTAAAAAATGGATTATATTGCTTAATTTTAATAAAAATTGGCTAAATTGAGAAATCATTTGATAAAATATTTAATTATTCTGATTTTGATTTCAACTAGCTCAATTTAGTAAATTTTTAATAAGATTTTGATTTACTTCGCTTAATTTCGATGCAAACTTAGTTTTTTCTATGCGAACTCTTTTTTGAACTAGAACCCTGTATTAATTTGTGTGGTGCTGTCTTATAAAACAGTGTACAATAGTGGTTAAGCTTTTGGAATATTTAATGCTTGTAATATATACTTTTAGCATATAAAATTTGGTCGAAATTGGTTGAATGATATGATATATATGTATGTCCACAATTTTGAAAATTAACATCTAGTCAATTTAAGTCGTATGTGTCCAGATGGCCTTCCACATTGTTACTTACGTGCTAGATTTGGCGAAAATTGGTCGTGTAGTTTTAGATATAAAATGTACAAGTCGCATTTTNGTAGTTTTAGATATAAAATGTACAAGTTGCATTTTTTAATGTGGAGCCATTTTCCAAAATGGAATTTCAACAATAATATTCATCTTTAAATGCATTGCTTTCACGATGCAATCTCGTCATACAAAATTTCGTTTAAATTTGTTGAATGTTTCCCGAAATGTGACATGTACTGTGTTTGTTAAAATTCAGTTCATACATTCAAAAGTTATTAGGGGTGTACACTCACGCACACACACATATGTGCCCTCGCTCACGCACAAAAACATTGGCGTGCCCTTTCCCTCCCCACAAAAATATAGGCACAGACAGGAAAGTGATCTCATAAGCATTACATACCTTCAGAAAGTAAGTTTTTTTAGACTTTTTTTTTTTTTTCAAAAATTGTCATCAGACACGTGTACAGTTCTGTTGATAGAGTGATTCAGACTGTTGTGCTGGTCTGTGGGTAGATTAAAATTAGGTACGGTCTGATTAATCTTTAATCTATGGTTCACACCACGTGAAGAAAGTTACAGCTCCATGACGTCATGAATGGGTCCGTGGGAAATCGTCGTCGCATAGTTAGGGAAATATATCAATATTATTGTCCCGCCCCCACGCTTCTATACCATCGTTTTCATAACAAATAAAAACTCGAAATACACCCATTCGGGCGTATTGAAGATGTTCTGCGCCATTACATGTTACGATTTAACGGCAATTAATTATGCTTAATGTAATGATTATTCTTGTGTTTCATATGTTTTCCAGTGATCCTTAAATTTTATAAATTACGGCAAAAATATAACGTTAACAATTGATTGTATACGTAATGCGTTATTAAAAGTCGAAGATGATAGGCAAGTGTTGTCCGAAATGCGTACAACAGGTAGGGACAAATGTTTGCGCTGTGTTAATGTAAACGCGAGATTAAATGTAGATTTTATAATACCTTAGAAATTTCCAATTAAAGACCTTTATTTTAAAGTTTATTAGCCACCATGTTATGGTCACTTTTTTTTTCCATACTCTTCGATTTTATGAAAGTAACTTTGCTTCTGATAGTTAAATTAATTGATACGTGATTTTCGTTTGATAAAAAATATTCAGGGTCATGTCCAAACATTGAAAATTTGCTCAAATTTCGCTTATATCTGTGCTGTAGTTACTTCAACTTGGAAATGTTTTTCCTTGCCAAGAACAGATAGTGTCATCTTAATCAAACTTGTTTCTCTTTCCTTTTAATTTATTCTCTGGAAAATGAGGCAAAACTTGCCATTGTTCACAAAGCATTACCACCGATTGTTTTACTGTGGACATTTCTCTCAGTTTTGTCATTTGGGATGCATGTTCTTGGTATTCTTGAACACTTTGTAAATTTTTGAAATTGAAACGATAAAAGTTATAGCTTAAGTGTCTAATACAGTTAGAGTTTGCCTGCTGCAAGGAATTTTACAAAATAATTTATTAACGCTCTTTCTTAGAGCTGTTCTTTCCAATTTTTAATACCTACTGGAAGTAAGATCGTGCCTTAAGAACTTCTTAACCACTCCAAATTCCATTGAGTGCTTTATTTCTACTCGACCACCATAACTGAACCTCCCCCATGTTTAACTCTAGGAACTATAGGGGTAACATTATATGCCATATTACTGTTCTCTATGGACATTGGTTTTCTGTCGCATCTGACCAGATGACCGCAGCTAGAGCGGCTGCCTCCCACCAAGGTGAACTGGGTTCGATTCCCTTCAGGGTTGCTGCCTGGACTTTGGCATGTGGGAACTGTGCTGGATGGTTTTCTTGCGGATATCCTATTTCCCCGCCCTTGCATTCCAGCGCAGCTTCACATCCATTCCACTTTATTCTCATTGACTTTCGAGACCTTTGTTAAGAGCAACCCAAACCTCTCTTATGTTTGATATGTTATTACTGGTGTAGGGTAGGGCCTGGCACGGCTGGGTCTACGTAACACCCAGTCAACAATTCAGAACACATTTTATTCCTGGTAGCATTTTCCCAATTAGGTATGTATCACTTGTACAGGAACTAGATTATATTGACTGCAAAATCTGACCTGCTCTAACCTACCTCAAAACTAAGAAGGGAGTCTGAGGTCCTAGGTAAGGACAAGGGCACATGCTCGCGGTTGTACTGGCATTGGGCAAACATGGCCACCACAATGAGGCCATGGTTACATCCCATGCTAACCTAAACTGATCTACAAAGGGAGGGGGAAAACTGGCATAGACACCGTAAAAACCCCTCGACAGGAAATAACTGCGAAATAGCATGCAGTTTATAGAAGTTATAAAAGATCTCTTACTAGAACAGTGGACGGAAAAGGATAGGCTATTCTTTATTGAAAGGTGTTTGATACACTAGAAGAGAAAGATTGGTGAGTAGGGCTGTCTTTCATTTGTTGATTGCACTGGATTTTGTTTTGTGACTAGGGGAGGATGCTCAATGGGGCATACCCCCTCCCGTGTTGACACTTGAAATACAAAAGGGGAGAAAGAAAGCAGAATGTGGTGGAGACTGCGGAGATGGAGAGCCTGCCATGGGCTGCAAGCACCTTTGCAACACAAAGGAGTGGCGTTTGCAGTACGCCAAACATATTGCACCACACCACCCCACAGCATGATTGCCCTTTGTTGTACAAAGTCTTGAGTCTTGTTCATCTTGAAGTGGTGAGGTGTGTCTTGAAGGCTTGAGGGTAATTATTGAGAATAGGAGCTTTTATGTAGGAAACTGTAACTATCTAGAGTAACTGCTTTTCTGTATAAAAAAAAAAAAAAAAAAAAGTGGTATATTACCACTCTACTAATGATGCAGAACACAAATATACTAGGGGCATTAACGTATGACTAATTTCGTAAAATGTGCCCACCTAACATAACTGAACCTACCCTACGATGGGTGAATCACTATTTTACATTTTTAAACTAACCTTGGATTGTAAACTAACATAGGTTTGTTGGGTTTTGAACTAACGTAGGATTGTTGGGTTTTAAACTATCCTAGGATTGTTGGGTTTTAAACTAACCTACGAATTTAGTCTAATCTAGGATGTAAAGGATTTAAAGGAACTGTAAAACAAACGGAAGAATATCAATTAACTTACCTAGGTAGGCGGTAGATACAATTCCTCTGTCCTCTGCCAATTCAACTGGTGTACACCTTACCTCACTTGACGAAACAAGTAACACCCGCCACATAGGCGAATATTACCCACAGAAGCACTTGTTCATAGGCAGAAATACCCACAGAAGCACTCGTTCTTGCACTCTCAGTTTTTAAATTGGTCGGATTCGGACGTCAGAACTCGCGCTCCCAACAACATAACTGCACTATCACATCTGAACGGCAACTGAAATTCCATGACATGATGTCTAAAGACCGTTACGATGATGTCAACGACCCATAGCCAATAAGGTGACGGCACAATGCCGAAAATCACAGAAAATAATGGCGTCTGACGTAAACAAAGCGGCAGTCCGCTCGTACTTTTAACTATTTTATTTCATACGTTGTACTTATTTTAACATTACGCCCTCCTGAATATTAACAAGGTAGCTGTGCAGAACCCATTAATTCTACTTGTGTTGGTCTAGGACGTTTCCTTCAGAGAAGCCGCTACACTGGATAATTACCAAGGAAACATGGTACACCCACAAAAGTAACATAAATGGGTTCTGCACAGCTTACCTTTTTAATATTGAGGAGGGCGTAATGGTAAAATAAGTAGAACGTACTAAATAAAATAGATAAAATATGAGGAGTTCGGCCGCTTTGTTTGCATCGGACGCCATGTTGAATGGCCATGTAATTCTGTCGGCGCAGACGTGAACTGCGTTTAGTTGCTGTTTAGATGCAATAATACAGTGCGGTTCGTGAGTTGTGTTGTCCGAATCCGACCATGCAAAGGCTTGTGATTTAAGAATGGAGGGCGCAAGTACGAGTGTTTCTGTGCATGACAGTTGTCTATGTGGCGGGCGTTACTTGGACAATTTAGTAGATCATGGTGTTTGTTGAGTGAGGTAAGGTACAAGTCATGCACGATGGTAGTTGAATTGGCCGAGGACAGTTGAATTGTACCCGCCGCCTACCTACGTTAGTTAATTCATATATGTCTGGTAAGTTTTATTGTTACTTTAAAACCCTCAACTCCTAGATTAGAATAAAATCGTAGGTTAGATTAAAGCCCTAAAATCCTAGGTTAGATAACACCCTACAATCCTAGGTTAAATAAAAAATGTAAAATAGTGATTCACTCATCGTGGGGTTAAGTAAAGTTAGGTTATGTAGGCACATATTTTTTGTGGGTGTGTTTTTAGTGATTTTACCCCACAATTTCCCTAGTCTTCATAGCCCTCTCCACTATCGTATTTGTGTTGTGTATTGGTAACACGTTAATGCCCTTAGTAAATTTGTGTTCTGTGTAATTAGTAGAGTGGAAATATACCACTTTCCGTGATTTTTTCTTTTATTTTAAGAAACGGCCCTGTTCTCAGTAATTCCCGGCTTGAGGAAAGTCCCACTCTCTTGATGCGTACTGCAGCGAGATGCCACTGCCCGGCGTACATTGTGGCTGTGGGCAGGGTGTTGTGTGCGGAGGCACAGTGTACGTATGGTGTACTAGGATGTGCTGGGTTGCAGTGGAATGTCTCTTCGTAGGGACTCAGACATTTCTGTTTTGGTTTTCTTGGTGTATTCCTAACTGATTCTTGATTTTTAAATTTATTTTTACCATAGCAAAATTTTGCACTACTCTAATTCACTATTTGTCCTGAAGAGAATCCTCTAAGCTATAAAAGGGGCCGCGGTGGTGTAGTGGTTTGTCTGCTCGCCTCCCACCAAGTCGAACTGAGTTCAATTCCTAATGGGGTTGCTCCCCGAATTTTTGCACAAGGGAATCGTGCCGGACGATGTCGATGTTTGGCGGGTTTTCTCGAGGATCTCCCGTTTTCCCCGCCCTGCATTCTGGTGCTGCTCCATACTCACCTCGCTTTATCCTCATTGGCTCTCGAGACCTCGATGTTAAGAGCTGCCCAAATCTCTTCACTCTGTCGCCCTTGGCTCTAAATGTACAATTGTCTTTCAGCTCGGAGCCAAGTTCCTTACTCTTGCAACTGTTGCAGTTTGCGTGTGAAACAGGAGCAGCAAACTGTACGCACACATGTCCCGTAGCTGTTTACGCTACACTCAGTGCTAGCATGGTTACCAAAGCAACCTCTTTTTGGAGTGAGGTCTACAAACAGCTTTTCTTTTTCTTTGCACGGATTGTGTTCTAAAGGAAAAATTGTATTGTATGCACTAGGTTTGTGCATTTTACATTTACTTATCTGTAAAAAGTTATAGAAAACTTTCAGATTATAATTTCAAAAATATACTATTTTATAATGGCTGATGGCTTGTTTATGAATAAAAACGTAACCTACTGGTGTCCCCAACCTGACTGCTTTAATATTTGTTCAAGTGAATTACAGGGTTCCAGTTTAAACTAATGTAGGATTTTAAATGAATAATTGAGTGTTTCTGTATGATTTTTTTATATCGTCGGAATCTGCTAAAATATAAAAAAAATGCACAAAAATTTTTTCAGGCACAATTTTTTGGAACTAACTTTGTTATCAACCCTAATGACATAGTTTTAGAGAAATGTTTGCGATAGTCAAATATCCGCTGTATAACTAAGTATTTTAACCCCTTTTAGTTTTCTGGATGATTTTCTGACCTGATCTGATTATGGTAATTTTAAGGGTGGATTACTTTTTTTTTTTCAATAATTATGAAGATTATGGGCTTTTCTGAAGAATCTAAAAAAAATGCCAATGAAGGACAGGAAAATAGTGGGCTAAAATAAATAACAGCACAACGAATGTTGAAGATAATGGAACATATAAGGCCTAATTAGTCTATTAACGGCTTAAAAAAAGTGAATTTACGCAAATTTTCATAGTTGTGCTTCCCTGGTGCCTCAAACACCAGGTGTTGGGGTTTTTGATGTACGCATGTTGGTTTTGGGAGTTTTATACAAATCTGAACTTTAATTTGCAAATTAAAGTGTTACAGATGCGATAATTCTACATACATTTTAAATGCAAGTTAGCTAGGCAAATGTCAAGTGTGAAGTAAGTGCGGTGGACCACGTTGATTTACCTGTTTCAGATGTTTTTGCCAGACATACCAAGCAGAGTTGCACAGATTTGCATGAAATCACTTTGCAGGACCTAAGTTGTCTGTAGTCGATACAAAGTTTCAACTGTTGCAAACCTTAAACAAACAACAAAAATATATGTTGGTTATGTAAATCATCAATAAAATCTGTAAAACCACAGCCTCAATACTGAAATCAGCACAACCAATCCACTAATTATATTTATATGTTATGCACAAGAACATGGCACATTCAACTTACTTTTAGCATGGATGCAGTGCAAGTAAAGAGCACTATGCAAACTTACAAATAAAGGTGGCACACAAATAACTTCTTTAAAACCACGTGGGTTGCCAAAAAGTATTTCTTATTATGTTCTACCTTCCGATATTACTGTTGTGATATGCTCCATCAAGTTGCAGCTACTGGAAAAAGTTGCTATCCACTGTCAATTCAATAACAGTAACACAGTAATCTACTATATACAAGTAATCTACTATATACAGTACACGAAAAGAAAAGACCAACAATTTATTGTCACTCCAAAATCATAGACATCAGAGAAAACTTGAATCTTAGAGATCCCAAACTCCCAAAATGTTCTGAATTCCACAAACATTTCCAAAATGGTCAAATTAAATAAGAGAGAGCCAGAAATGCACGTAACACATCTCATAGGCGTATGGCACTATGGTATGGCTTATGTTAGAATATGTGGCAGCAGTATGGAACCCACATGTGGAGGCGGAGGTGCGAGAGCTAGAGAAGATGGGAGAAGGGTAGGTGGAGAAGACGGGCAGGATGGTGAGGATGAAGGGAACTATAGGCCATCAGTGATGACAGAAATGGGGTGGAGCTCGTTGAAGGACAGGAGGAAAGTTGAAAGGCTANATGGAGAAGGCAGGGGCAGGATGGTGAGGATGAAGGGAACTATAGGCCATCAGTGATGACAGAAATGGGGTGGAGCTCGTTGAAGGACAGNGTGGAGAAGACGGGCAGGATGGTGAGGATGAAGGGAACTATAGGCCATCAGTGATGACAGAAATGGGGTGGAGCTCGTTGAAGGACAGGAGGAAAGTTGAAAGGCTAGTCTGAATGTGGCTGCCAACTACGTAAGGGGGTGTTTAGAGGGAGAGGAAACAATAATGAGAAGTTTCAAAGAGTGTGGAGGAGAATGGAGCGGGGTCGGCAGTCTATGCTTGTGACGTCTGTGAGGGAGTGGAATGTGTTGTGGGAGGAATTGGTATCTGTGAGGGGGGAGGGGTTGGAAAGTTCAGGAAGGGCGTGGAAGTGGAGTTTGGTCGGCTAGGGGAGAGGCGAGAGAGCTCGCCACTGGGCGGTAGACCAATTGCGGGTGGTGATTATTATTATTATTATTATTATTATTATTATTATTATTATTCATCTCCACTTGCCTTGAACCAAACATTCCAAAATATATGACTTTATTAACAATAAACTGGAACGAAATGACAGTGTGAATGCTTGTGAATCGCTTTGCTTTTAGTTCATGGTAGTTTGGCATTGTCAAAGATAAAGTAATTATAAAGAATAGCAGTTTTTTTTAAGGTGACGTAGTAGACCCACAAAAGTTATATAAATGGCTTTTCCTCACCCCTCCTGTTTCATATCTTGGAGGGCGCAATGATAAAATAAGCAGAACGTTGAAAATGAAATATATAATATAAGAGGAGTTTGGCCGCTTTGTTTGCGTCAGACGCCGTGTTGTATAGTCGTGTAACGCTGTAGTAACGTAAACAAATGCGAATTGGCAGTCACTTGTTTGCTGTGGATGTGCAGCGTCACCGTAGGTTAGTTGCAATACAGTGCTGTCCTGCGCGCGTCAGTTGTGACGTCCGAATCCGACTGTGCAAAGACTTGTGATTTAAGAATGGAGGGTGCAAGTACGAGTGCGTCTGTGCCTGACACTCGTCTATGTGGCGGGTGTTACCTGGATGTTTGCCAGTTTGTTGAATTAACGTTGCTTTGGCCTACCTAGCTGAGTAAATTCACATTCTTCTGCAATGTTTTACTGTTACTTTAAAACTCTAAAAGCCTAGGTTAGATTAAAACAGTTAAAAACCAGGTTAGATTATAACACTAAAATTCTAGGATAGATTAAAAATGTAAAATACTGATTCACTCATTGAGAGGTTAGGTTAGATAGGTACATATTAAGAAATTGGGTGGACAAATGTTAAATTGAGGTGTTTTCTTATTTTCTGTGGGTGTATTTTTAGTGATTTTACCCCACAATTTCCCTGATCTTCATAGCCCTCCCCACTATCGTTTTTGTGGTTTGTAATCATAATATGTTAATGCCCTTAGTAAATTTGTGTTCTGTGTAATTAGTAGAGTCGAAATATACCACTTTTCGGGATTTTCTTTGTTATTTTTGGACAATTTGCCATGTAAACAAGGGGTTTACATCTGGCAACATTATCACATTTTTATTTACAAACCAATAATGATAACAGGTATAAAGCACCCTTGAAATTTCAGCAAGGTTAGCTTTGCAAAAGCCAAATAAACAACATTTATACTGCTCGGACATGCTTCACAATTACTACATATTGAAGTAGTTTCAGTTTGTTTGCTATCATTAGCCTGTAAAATTTGTTACTTATGTAAACACACTACTGTAAAAATTCTCCCTCAAATAACTTAGGTTTTTTTAAATTGGCTTTTAGTGATAAGGAAATGAGTTATATGCCGGGGTATGCAATGCAAAATTGTAAGAACTGCAGTGAAAAAACCAGTTCAGAAGTTCGTGACCATACTTTCCCAAAAGATGCAAAACTAAGTATAATTTGGGAATGTGTGTGCATGTGAAAAGATGACTTTAACAGTAAAGCAGTCAGTAGTTCATGCATTTTGGACCTGACAATTTTGTTAGAAACTTGCAAGCGGAACTTACAGGTCTAGACGGATGAAGGCCTCTTAAACCAAACGTCGTTCCTCATTTGAATCTTCCACATAAAATGGGAGAAGTGTCATCAGTTAAGGGAGAAATGCTTAAAATGCAGAAATTCAAACAAAAAATTATTGAGGGAATTACTGACTGCACTAAATGACAAGAAATCAGACGATTCAGCAGAATGAAACAAGTTTCCTGGAGATTCCAACATCCGGTCAAAACGAATGTGCATCGTATAAAGTGGGTAATACAAAAACCAAAAAACCTCCAAAGAGAAGTTTTGTTTCTAAAAAATACAATTAAGTACTTTCCAAGAAGAATTAAAGGAGAGAGATGCAGAAGTAAAGAAAACAAAAACTGTATGTACACAATTAAAACAAGAGTTAATGCTTTTAAAAGTTAAACACAAACAATGTTCTAAAGCAACTAAGAAACTTCATAAATNCAATTAAAACAAGAGTTAATGCTTTTAAAAGTTAAACACAAACAATGTTCTAAAGCAACTAAGAAACTTCATAAATTTTTGGGAAGAGTTTTTGCAACAGCAGATAGAACGACTTCTCAAAAACAGACGTACAAGGTGGCTGGATGGCGACATTACATAGCAGCAGTTATCACATTGTGATCAGTCTCTCTGAAGCTCTAGGCGTACCTTAGAAACAAAGTAGGTGTTTCATTACCCGGGCTGTCTACTATAAGGAAGTGGACAAGGAATTAAGGTGCTTGCAAGGTTTACACAGAGNCCAAAGAGAAGTTTTGTTTCTAAAAAATACAATTAAGTACTTTCCAAGAAGAATTAAAGGAGAGAGATGCAGAAGTAAAGAAAACAAAAACTGTATGTACACAATTAAAACAAGAGTTAATGCTTTTAAAAGTTAAACACAAACAATGTTCTAAAGCAACTAAGAAACTTCATAAAATTTTGGGAAGAGTCTTTGCAACAGCAGATAGAACGACTTCTCAAAAACAGACGTACAAGGTGGACGGATGGCGACATTACACTGCAGCAGTTATCACATTGTGATCAGTCTCTCTGAAGCTCTAGGCGTACCTTAGAAACAAAGTAGGTGTTTCATTACCCGGGCTGTCTACTATAAGGAAGTGGACAAGGAATTAAGGTGCTTGCAAGGTTTACACAGGGGATTTCTTTGTTTTCTTCAAAGAACATCAAATTCTCTGACTTCTTTGGACAAGTTGACAGTTCTGTCTTTCTACGAAAGGAACATCGATGCTGCTAATAGCAATAGGGAAAACTGAAGCAGTCTGTGTACTGTAATTATAACTAGCCCATGGCGAAGGACGTGCTATTTAAAATAATCAGTGCTTTGGCAGAATGTGGCTTCCAGGTTGTAGCTATAGTTAATGACACGGGTGGCTGTAACCAGAGGTTATAGCAGCAGTTGAATATTACTCCAGAAAATAAGCATTTTGACAACCTGTTTGATGCAGAACAAAAGATTTCGGTATAAGCTGATGTGCCATGCCTTATCAAACTGTTACAAAACCATTTTTTGGATTATGGAATAATTTTACCAAACAAAACTCGGCTGATTACCAAGGATGACGTGATCTTGCAAGATTCAGAACTGAAGCTGACACCAAAACTTTCAAAATTGCATCTGGATGTCAAGAAAAGGGCACGCCAATAGGTAAAATATGTCACACAATTATTTTCTCAACACATTGCAGAGCATGTGAAAGTAAAATGTCCAAAAACATCACAGATTTGTATTTTTATTTAGTTAAATAATTATTTAACATTTTATTATCAACATTTGTACATAACTATTAAAAATGTAGGCGCACTGCATTTGGAGCGTGTATAAAACAAAAAATGAATTAATAAAATTTAATTAAATGAAACAAGTAACTTTGGAAGTGAGAATTAGTGGGAAAAGTAATGAGGATATGACTGGACTTCCTGCAGACCCACAGTGCAGGGAAGGAGGCCTCGAGTGTTAGAGGTGTTGCGCCCCTTTAGACGGTGCACTGAACACACAACATGATTCTCTGCACAACGAGCAGTACTGGAGCTGTGTTTGTCGGAGTCCCTTCACGGTTAGTTGCTATTGGCAGGAGGTATGATGACTAGAGGTGAACCATGTCCTGGCCAGAATATCTCAGTGAGAAAGCACACACCTACACATCGTTGCAACATTGTGTCTCTATCAATATCACCATTACAGAAGCACGTGGGGATTCTAAAATTATGTTATTCAGAGAGTTGGAAAACAGAAACTTTTTCATTAGACTGCCTTTGCATCGTTACAGACCTGTAAGTATGATGTCAGCTTGGGAACCTTAAGGTATCTGTGGGTATTTGTGGAACTGGAAACATACATTTCTATTGTAGTTGGCTTAAACTGCGGTGGAGATTCACAGACTTTTTTTGTAATTTTAGTATACTATTTTAAATTACGTCTGGGGAAAAATATAAATAATAATAATGGGCAAACATTTTCGGGCAGCATATATCAAAAATATGATGTGCTAGCATGTTGATTTTGGTGACAAATGAAAGATCTCGTCTACATCTGCCAATTAGCCAAGTATCCATTGATACTTCCATTTAGTCCTGGTACCTCAAAGGAAGTATTATCACCTAACACAGATTTATTTACGTAAAACCAACTGCCATGTCCCCAATACAACAACACCTCAATATGTAAAGTGATTTTATGCAAGTAATATTTTGTAAGTTTGTAGGTTGACACATTTACGAGGCCCAATACGAAATTGCCAGATCACCATCACATACATGACTCTTGGTAACTTACTGAGAAACAGACAATTGAAAGTGATATTTACAATTAGTATTTTTAGTTGCAAGTAATTCTTACATTTAGTTTGTAGATACAGGTTGTAATGGAGTAATGACCATTTTATTCAAAGCTATTATGGTTTTATATTAAAGTATAATTTGGAACATTTTAATCATATGTGCATATAGTATTACACATGTTTTTTAGCACTACCTTCAGTTCTGACCGCATCTGCATGTTTTCACAATTACAAAACAAATGCCTGGCAATCTGTGTATGAACTGAAACATTGCAACTAATAAATCACAAAATGACACATTGATAAATTCAAACACAGCCTAAGTTAAATGTTCCGGTGTATGCAAAATGACATTGCAGGTGCCAGTGGCTTCGAAAACGTGTCGTTGTGGCCACGTGTTCTTCACCACAAAGCGCACTGCTAATTACCAGTTGGAGCTGGAAGATGGCAGTACGCAACGCAGGCGCACAGAGCGAGTGAAGCGAGGGAAGCCTAATTACTACGATGCACTTGAGTTTGACAAAGAAATAAAAAAGGTAATTTGGTTTAATAATGTATGAAGCATTCCTGCCCTTAGTTAGAAATATTCTAGTCTCCAATGAGTTCTTCGCCTGACTGTACAAGCAGAGTTTATTAAAATGCAGTACACGCTTACCAAAATTGTCAGAAAAGTACTAATTGTTTTTCAGATGAAAAAAGAAAGTGTATATTTTGTAACACCAAAAAATATTTTGTTATAATTTACTTTTTTTTTTAAATATCAACATTTAAGCAGATTTTTGGTTTAGATACTTTAAAGAGCACATTTTACAAAAAAAAAAAAACCTTTCATTAACTAACATTATTAGAATAATAACTTTAGTTGTATGTAATACAAAATTACTGTAGTAATATTTGCAAATATTGAAAATAATAAATTCATTTGAGCACACTTTCATGGCACTGCATGCAGACAAAACTGGGAGTAGATCAGTTGAAATTTTCTCCTCACATGATCAAGAAAAAATATGTAAATAACTTAACTGATTTTTCCTGCTTTCATAAATTATGTGGGTGCTGATCAACGTTGCTTTGTCAATCACAAAATTGTAATGGAAATTCCACATTCCTGGAATGTAAGTAAATTGCTTCATAGTTCATACATTTGCCCTATTGTGGTTGTAATTAGCAGATGAGAAGATGTTTATATTTATTGAAAACCATTAGGTAGCATTCATGAACCACAGTGTCGTGGAGAGGAAGAAAATGTTGCATAAATATTTCAGCTCTCACTTCAGCATGTCTAAATACATAAACACTAGAGCTGAGTTTGTAACAGAATTGTTTTAAGCTCACATTAATAAAAACAATTTTGTTTTCAGATATAAAAAAAACTTAAAATGAACTGGTTTATTGAAAAAATATATGTACATGAATTGGAATAACAAACTTGAAACACAAATTATTACTGAAGTTCAAATATTCTTACCTGCAAACAGACCATATGCATGTTGTGGAGACTGACCTGACCTAGTGAGAACTACTTTCGTGGCATTGCACACATTATGCAGGCTATCGGTGTAGATGTACAGTTTCTTTGAAGTTCTGTAAATGCTTTAGTGGTATGTAATATGAACAGACTTTGAATTACACGTGAGCACTGATCATCTGCTTACTGCCGTGTTTGCCAGAGAGNGTGGTATGTAATATGAACAGACTTTGAATTACACGTGAGCACTGATCATCTGCTTACTGCCGTGTTTGCCAGAGAGTGCAGAACCGCAGTAGCGCGGACAGTCCCCAGAAGAAAGACGGGGAGGATGGAAGAGGAAGCCACCTGCGCAAGAGGAAGAAGAAAATGGAGAAGGAAGATGATGAGAAGGAAGGGCCGACGGTGAATGCGGTGCCGGACAACGGCATCAAAGGTGTCGTCATCCTTGCGGAAATCAACAGGAAGATGGGTTCTGCATCGTGGACGGCATGAACAAAACTTTTTGTTTGGACAGTACAACCTTGTTTCTTGCCCTTAGTTAACCCAACAAATTTCAATGGATAATGAAGCAGCCTACTGGGAAGGATTGTACAAGTTGTGAAACAAAACATTTGATACAAATTAGTACGTGAGTGAAATTTTGCTGTGACTGTGGTAGACTTATGTATACACAACATGTGTACATTTGCAGTTCAAATAAGTTTTAATATGGTGTACACTATCTGAAATTCAAGTGCGAAAGGCAAGTGTTTGTGTAATGTGACGAGTGCATTTTTAAAAATATTTTTGTGTGTTTCAGTAGAATGTATTACTGACTCAAACAGAAATAATTTTGGGCATTGATGTCACCTTTGGTGTTTGGATGTAGTGTAATTGGCATGCAAACGCCATGTTGGTGTTGTGTGGTATTTGTTATGATATTCTGTCTTGCCATTAACTCGTATGTNTAATTGGCATGCAAACGCCATGTTGGTGTTGTGTGGTATTTGTTATGATATTCTGTCTTGCCATTAACTCGTATGCTTAGCTGCAGTTTCTCTGCACTTTGCAGATGGTTAGTTAAATAAATAAAGGGAGTTATTTAAAGTAAATGTCATGAGAGGTCAACTTTGTGTGTGTTGTATATTTTTTTGGGGGGCTTGGCGTCACGGGGAATGAAGTTTTTAGTTCTTTTCTTATTAAGCCAACACTTACTTGTTAATGACGTGCATTTGTCAGATGAGCCTTCGTTATGATACATTAGTCATGTTTGAATTTTCCATTTAGGGTTCCAAACCTTTGGGGATTCACAGAACATGTTTATTGTAGTGGTCATAAAAGCAGATAAATAATGGAATTTGGTAATTTTTCTGAGAGAAATTACTTAATATTTATTTTTCATTCAGTATTTGAGTAGCAAATAAACATTGAGACATTCAGACATGTAGTTCTTGAATTGAATACTAGCATTGCAGCTACTGTTTTTGAAGTCGTTACTTAAAATTATCAAAAGACAGTTTCATACATGGCTGTTGTATGAAAAGCCCATGCTAATATACTTGATTCACTAGTGTACTTGAATGTCTTGTATAGCTGTGCTGTAAGCTACTGTATGAAACTTGCCAGCCATCTTGAAATGGTGCAGCAACTGCTACCTCCAGGGAATTCATCTCGCCAAGTTGATGCTTGAAGAATCAATAGTGGTGCTTATAAAAACCTGTTTAATTCCATGCTGGCTCGAGCTTGACGTACACAATAACTCCAAGCACATCAATGTATAAACAGGGAATTTTCACTTGCAGATGTATACTTACAAAATAAAACTAAAACAAATGTGATGTTTTATTAAAAAAACCTAACTATGTTTTCAAATTGGTTCATAAATCTATTTCACTTGTTGCAATAGGGTTTCCAGGTGTCCCGTATAGCACAGGATTTCTTGTGTCCTTATGGGACTTCAAGTACCCCGTATCTCAGATTTTTTCGAAAATATTGATTTTATTAATATTCAGTATAAGTAGTTTACCATTTCCACAATTACAGGTACGTTTATTCTGATGCTCAAACCTTGTGGCCCTAGCTAGTTTCTGCTGATGCCGACAGGTGGCGTTTACCAAATGTGAGTGTACAGTATCTTTTCTTCCAGTGTGTGTATGTCTCATCTGTTTTAAAGTTGAATGGATCAGATATTCAAATCACACAGAATTGGGACTATATTTGCGACTAATATTTTGTTGTATTGGCCTACATTTAGAGAAAATGTTTAATGATGTATAATACTGACTTTGTACAGCACAAAACACTTTTTTCCTTGATACCTTCAATGGGGTTGGATACGTGTCAAGTTGTTGGAAGTGTCGCTCATGGCAAATGTGTAAAAGTTGGCAACTCTATTTTGCATACAGTGTACGCGCATTTCATTTTGTTGATCCATTGTCATCTCTATGCAGTGTAATCAGGAAGTAGCTATGTGATTTAAATNTGTACGCGCATTTCATTTTGTTGATCCATTGTCATCTCTATGCAGTGTAATCAGGAAGTAGCTATGTGATTTAAAAAAATCAACTTTCATATGTAAACTAACATTTTCTTATGGCTTTAAAGTATATATAGAGTTGTCCAAGCACACAACCTTTTTGAAAGTTTACTCCTGTTGAAACTCACATAATTAAGATCTTGTGTAATGCAGAAGTCATAATTTACTAGTGTAAACAAGGGTTGTCCAAATACATTTGAAAAGATGGCTGGATATCCATTTATCTAAGAGTTTCAACTAGAAAAAAACTTGAGTTTGGCTGGTAAACAATCGAGCTAAAAATGATATGAAAAAAGAGTGGTAATTTAAGTTAATTGTAATTTTAAAACGTATTAAATTAAAAAAATTATTAAAATTTTGTGTCTTGCTGACACCAAATAAATTCAAGTTCACCTGAAGGGCTTACTAGTGCAGGAATGCTCATGTTGGTGTGTGTCCTTGTGTTACTGCCACTAATTCAAGTTCCTCGTTGTAGACATTGCGGCCCAGCAAGAATACTTCTTGGGTGCCGCATGTTGGACAGCCCTAGTTTAAACATTCATGTGTGTGAAAAGTAAAATGGAATGCATGACTTAAATTAACTTTTTAATTTATAGTTTGTTTGGGAAAATTGTGTAACAAGACCTTGTCAATTCTGCATGAATGTTCAATCTGAAATGTCATTTACTAATATTATTCTGTGAATTATGTTTTGGAATGTGTTATAAACAGTATTTGTCTTGAAGTAAATTTTTTAATAAATTAGATTGTAAATAAAAATATAAAAATATATTGCAGTCTTGGAGAAGCTCATTTTAAAATTAATACCAAAATTCAAAGTTAAGTATCTAAAAGTTGATAACTGAATTTGATAGTTTTTTTATGAAAGCAAATTTTTTTTTAGTGTCAATGTAAATTTGTATAATGGAGATTAATTTTGTAACTAAACTTTTATCAGTGTCAAGAAGTATTTGCACATTGGAACAAGCCACAGCCCCCACCCCCTTTTTCTTTTTTCAAATGAGGCACGCACTAATTTTTTTAAGTTTTGGTATAGTGGGTAAAGAAATACCATCGCCCATTTATTTTTCCAACTTGCCTCTATGACACATTCGTTGTTGTGTAACAAAGTAGGTTTGCGCAAACATCAGTTTATAGAGTAGAGTTGAACACCTAAAATGGTTCAGTTTTGAGTTGAGTTGAATTGAAATTAGCAAACACATTTATTACCTTCATGCCACACGTTCCTCAATTTGTATATTAATAAGCCTTCATAATGGGCCTGTAATTAGTTTTCTTAAAATCAACTTTGCTATTATAAATAATTAATTACAGTTTGCTTCTATAGAATAATTTTGAATTGTGTATCATCATCACACATTTCAACATTTATGTACTGTGAAATCACGCTATAATGACAAAAGGTGATGGCGAGATAAATTATTGCTTTAGCAAATTATGATTATAACCAAACTTTACTGTGTACTATCATTTCATGCAGTGTTGTTGTACAATCACTTCTTTAATCCTGTATTTTTGAGTGCCGTTCCTTGTCGACCATAAAAAACAATGGGGCACATTTGACAGCTGCATTTCTCTTGTGGTCATCATTCATGTCAGGATTGTGAGATTAGTAATCGTGGAAAAGCGGTTGTTGTAATGTACATCAGAAGGATGTATACGGAGCGCCCTGCTGTGAAGGACGAGGATGGCAGCGGTTGGTTTGTTGCCTTAGAGAGGGAGAAGGTGGTGTAGGAATGCCTGTCTGCACCACGGCCTGAGCACGACCACCTCTGCTGGCCTTGTATACTACACACGTGTTTGTAAAGACACACGTGTGTGCGCGTCATCACAGTTGTAAAATAGCGTCATTCGGCTGCTTATGTAAGTTTATGTCTTCAGTAGACGACTGACATTCTAAAGAATAAGGATTTCTTCTTTAGTCTGTTCACAGTTTCCTCACACTTTTTTAGTCAAACCTATCAAAAATCACCCCACGTATGACATGTTTGGTTCATTTGTAAATATGCCACCTGTCACAAGTGTTTTATACTTGNTATCAAAAATCACCCCACGTATGACATGTTTGGTTCATTTGTAAATATGCCACCTGTCACAAGTGTTTTATACTTGTGTTAATGTAAAAGTACCTTATTTTTGGTTAAATTGAAATTTTATTCATATTTGATCTGTTAATTACAATATTTCATTTATAATTAATGTGAATCAAAANTTTGGTTAAATTGAAATTTTATTCATATTTGATCTGTTAATTACAATATTTCATTTATAATTAATGTGAATCAAAACAGTGAGAAAATAGGTTTGTTGGTAATGCAATGTCTAATAAGAAATAGTTTTTATGCACAATATTACTACACTGAGTGTGTAGTTNAATAGGTTTGTTGGTAATGCAATGTCTAATAAGAAATAGTTTTTATGCACAATATTACTACACTGAGTGTGTAGTTTTATAGACTCTGATAATCTTTGTTTGCTAGAGGTGGAGGAATATCCTGGAAGTACAACTGTAGCAGGGCTTCAGAAAAGTTGGGAAATACAGTGAATTGACTATACTTTTTTTGTGCGTATCATGTGATAGTATATTAAATTTTAAATCTCAAACTCTTGTCCGTTTTTTATTTGTGTATAGCTCGAGAATAATGCATTTTAAAATAGACTAAGATTTAGTGCAGGAGAAACAAACACCGNTTTTTTATTTGTGTATAGCTCGAGAATAATGCATTTTAAAATAGACTAAGATTTAGTGCAGGAGAAACAAACACCTCCATGTTGACGTGCCTCTGATGTCGCTCGCTCTGCATGTTGCTCTCTGTGGTCATTTTAAAGGCGGTGCCTGTACTGCCTACAAGAGATTGCTGTCAACTTTCATGTGGTTTACGATATAATACAGGTATGTGTTTTTGCACTTTGTTATTAAAATACAAAACTTTGTCAGATTAAAATAATAATACTGTTATCTTTGAAAATTGCTTCATAATTCCAAGGCTCAATGCTTTTGTTAGTGCCAATTACGTAGGCCTATGTTTAAATCATCTCTTTAATAATAAAACCTGTATTATTCAATGCTAATTTGACCCANTTTATTTGTGTATAGCTCGAGAATAATGCATTTTAAAATAGACTAAGATTTAGTGCAGGAGAAACAAACACCGCCATGTTGACGTGCCTCTGATGTCGCTCGCTCTGTATGTTGCTCTCTGTTGTCCATTTTAAAGGCGGTGCCTTTTACTGCCTACAAGAGATTGCAGTCAACTTTCATGTGGTTTACGATATAATACAGGTATGTGTTTTTGCACTTTGTTATTAAAATATAAAACTTTGTCAGATTAAAATAATAATACTGTTATCCTTGAAAATTGCTTCATAATTTTAAGGCTCAATGCTTTTGTTAATGCCAATTACGTAGGCCTATGTTTAAATCATCTCTTTAATAATAAAACCTGTATTATTCAATGCTAATTTGACCCAGAGAGGTTCGATCTTGTCCTTAGATTTAGAAAATTCTAAGTAATATCCGTAAGAAAATTTAAATGTTGTCAAATGAGCCTAAAAACAGCCTGATGTTTTCAGAGAATTTGTGTTTGTAGGAAAATATTTAAATTACGTATAACAACACGAGTATACAAGAAGTGGTTATTCATGAAAGAAACATTCTTGAATAAAATATTTTCCTATAAGTTTTAAATTCATTCCCTAATGCCGTACTGCAATTGTGTTTTGAAATGCCAACATTTCAAACGTCAACGAAGGCATCAATTGAAGAAAAATCAGGTTGAAACTTTAGGTAAATTTTGCAAGAAACGTAATGTTTCAAAAAACGAATTCATCCCTGTTTCAAAGTTTTTCTGTATTCCATGGTGATTGGCAGACACCACTTTCTGTTAACAATTGAAAGCATAACAGTAACCATGTATAACATAGGTCGTGTGCACAAGAATTAACCGCTATGTTTTCGAGCCTATTGATTTACATTTGTGCATATCAGGTGGTGTGCCCAAGTGTTCCCGACATTATGTACAAAGGAAATGGCCAATCAGAGCACAGTATAAAATTAACAAAATTTTAAATTTAGAATGGAACAGTTATGCTGCAGAAATGCCGGAAGAGATAAATTTAGAGAAAAGAACAACTGACACAATATTTTTTAAGGTTATTCACATCTTTACGATTGCCAAAACAAGATTTAAAAAAAAGGGGGAAAAAAAGCTATATATTTTTAGTTGCTGTTCTTTTTAAAGACAATATCACAATCTGTTTTTGAAAATCCATTATTTGGCAACTGCAAACTGTCATACTCATGCAAAAGTTCATTGACTAACAGTAATACACAAGTATTCAATTTGNATCCATTATTTGGCAACTGCAAACTGTCATACTCATGCAAAAGTTCATTGACTAACAGTAATACACAAGTATTCAAAATGAATCAATTTCGCACAAGAATGCTGGTCTTCTGAATGTTCTATTGTCTATGTCCTATGCTCTGCGCATCTGTTTTTTGGTTGTGGACCAACTCTAAAAATTTTGAGATCGTGATAATTTGAAAAATAAACTGCGCATGGGAATAATACTTTGCCTGGTAATGTTATGTAAGGTAATTATTTTAATTACATAAATAATTGTGTCCTTGATTTTCCAGGATAGGTCCTTGAAGCGAAGGATTCCATTGTAATTATTCAATGAAATGAATTGTATTAATTTGGCGTGAAATGTAGGTACGTGCTTTAAATGTGTTTTAAAATGTTGCCCAACTTTGATTACAAATACCTGCTCTATATTTCACACCACGATGGCTACAAGTTTTTGTATTCATAATTTAAAATATCAACATGGACCACGACAGGGCCATGTTTACAGAAGTTGTTAAAACATTCATGTTCCTTTTTGCGGAAACATGCCATAGAGTGAACTGGGGAGCATTATTAGTTGTCTGTTAACAGTCTGTTATGTCATGTTGAAAGAGTCATGTAAGGACAGGCCATATCTTGTTGTGGAACGAAACATGTAGCCTTGGACATAGTATAATTTGTTGCATGTGTTGATCGTCATTGATTGTGTAAATAAGTATTTGAACAGGTTTCTCATTCCCCTAAAAAAGATTTAATTTTACATGGGGGATGGTCCAGTTTCGTAGCAAAATTGAATTATAATACAGTGAAACTTCCCTTAACGGACACTTCTCAAAAGCGGACAACTCTCTTGAGCGGACAAATTCTGATTCCCCGGCATAGTCCCATTCGTTTCTTCATATTAAATTCTTCTATAAAGCGGACACCCCCTATAACGGACGCGGACAGCTCTTTCGTGTATATTCTGACCCCAAAAATCTCCCAAAAGCGGACAGCAGCCTCCCGGAAAGGATTGTTTTCTGAGAAAAGCCTTCAGCAGCCTCCCGGAAAGGATTGTTTTCTGAGAAAAGCCTTCAGCAGCCTCCAGGAAAGGAATGTTTTCTGAGAAAAGCCTTCTCCCCTTTGTTTGGTTTGCCTTCCACTAACATCTTTTGTCTCAAATTCCTAGATTTCAATTGCACCACACTGTACAAACATGTTTACCTCTTCAGTTTGTTTCCGATAAAAACAGTTCTAATATGCCTCCCCGTGTGCGTTTGACACTTAAAGAAAAAGTGGAAATAATTAAAGCCAGTGAACGTGAAAAACTAAGTGTGCGATACTGCGCTGCAAAATTCAAAATAGGAAAGACTCAGGTGAGTGAAATTATAAAAAATAAAAAGGAACTTTTAGATAGATTCACCAAACATGGAAATGACGAATCCTGTAAATCATTTCCAAAAACGCCCGGTTTGAGCATTGACGATGCCGTTTTCAAATGGTTTTGCCGTGCTCGGGCTGCAAACATTCCACTTACCGGTCCGATCATTCGAGAAAGGCCTTAGAAGTTGCAAAAAATTTTGGTCAAATGGATTTTAAAGCCTCTGTAGGATGGCTTGACAAATTCAAATCTCGGCATAAGATATCTTATAAAACCATTAGTGGAGAAGGGGCCTCAGTAGACCCAGAAGTAGTACAAAATTGGACAGAGAAGCTTCAACAATATTGCGTTGGTTTTGAACCCAAAAACATTTATAACTGCGATGAGACCCTCCTTATTTTTTAGAGCACTTCCGGATAAAACCATGCAGTTGAAAAATGAGCGTTGTCAAGGACGAAAAGTTTTAAAGGAGCGTTGAACTTTGCTCTTACGCACAAATATGCTTGNGTCATAGGAAAGTCAAAAAATCCTCAGTGTTTCAAAGGTATCGATATCAATTTGTTGCTTGTGGATTGGCATTCTAATTCTAAGGCGTGGATGACCAGAGATGTTATGAACATTTGGTTGACAAAATTGAACAACAAAATGATTCTACAAAATCAAAAAATAATTTTATTTATGGATAACGCAGCCTCCCATCCCAATACAAATTTCAGCAATGTGGAAATTGTATTCCTCCCACAGAATACAACTGGTACATGCCAACCTTTGGACCAAGGGATTATAAAGAACTTCAAAACTCACTATAGAAAGTGTGTTTTGAAGCACCTGTTGGCCAACATGGACAATGCGACATCGTCAAGTGATCTTGCAAAGAAAATTAACATCCTGGATGCGATTCACTGGATAACGTCCTCCGTGAAAAAAATAAGCAAAGAAACTGTGTTACATTGCTTCATAAAGTCGGGATTCGTAAATTCCAGCGATGAAGCCGCAAATCTACAAGATGTTGATGAAGATGGAGAACTTCAAGACCTGCTAACATCATACGGCCCGACGAGCGAAACAACGTACGCCGACATCGATGGAAATCTGGTCACAGAAAATAATTCTCTGAATGTTGCAGATCTTATTCGTGAAGGTAATCATACAGTTACAGTATACGTACACATATGTAATAATGTTTTTGTATTTAAAAAAAAACTAATTTTTCATTTGTTTACATTCCAGAGGAAAGCCTAAATGACGAAGAAATTTTACGAGAGTCAGAAGTGGAGGACGATGACCCACCGATGAAGGCTGAAGAAGTCTTGATACAAATTAAGCGGGTCAAAAAATTTTTTATTTCAAACAGTGACGCTGAGGGACTTGACTTATCATTGAAGATTCAGTCAAATTTTAAAAATAAAATTCTTATTTAAAAAAAAATTAATCAAAAATAACAGACTTTTTAAAGTGTTAATTTCTATCATTAATTTTTTGCTTCATAAATATTTTAAATTGTTTTTATACATTTTTAAGATAATTTACGCATGTCATAGTACTACATACAGTAGTTGTTTTGTGTGCTCCGTGTTGTGAAATAAATTGCCTTTTGTACGTAAATATGTACATAATTTATTATTTACCTATGACACATCTTGTATGTATGTACAATTTAAAACATTATTTTCATTTTTCTCCCAAAAGCGGACACTTCTATATAGCGGACAATATTTCATTCCCCAAGGGTGTCCGTTATATGGAAGTTTCACTGTATTTAAAAATTTTTAAGCCATCAAGTAGCTGGCAGCTTTTTCCCTTCTCTCTCTCACTTTCTTTCCACCACACCCGAGGCCATAAAGTAGCCAATAATGAATTGCTTGACGCACCACGGGTGTCGTCATACGCTCTAGCCTTGCGATAGCGGCGGTCTCCTCCAAGAAGAGACGTAAGCCGTACATGCCACAAAGCTTCGTCAGGGTTGCAGTGGACCAGCTGATACCTTCTGTTGGCCCCCAACATGCTCCGCGACTCGGCCATCTTCACCGCACCTTCATTGCTTCTCTCTTGCTCCTCCACTCCTCCACTCCACAATGCTGGTCCTGTGTTTCAGGTATATGAGGGTCACAAAATCCAGTGTTCGAGGCTAATTCTCGCAGCTCAGTTGCCAGACAAAACTTTGACAGTGCACCGATGCTACTGACCTTCGCTCGTCACTAGACATTTCTTGTTGCTTCAGACTAGAATGTCATGCTGTTCAGCAGTCGAAGCCTGCTGTGCTGCTCGGCTACCTCCCTAGCCATGTACCCAGTAGTCACGAGTCCGAGTACCGCTCGACTGGAGTCACCTCGCCTNTGAGGGTCACAAAATCCAGTGTTCGAGGCTAATTCTCGCAGCTCAGTTGCCAGACAAAACTTTGACAGTGCACCGTTGCTACTGACCTTCGCTCGTCACTAGACATTTCTGTTTGCTTCAGACTAGAATGTCATGCTGTTCAGCAGTCGAAGCCTTCTGCGCTGCTCGGCTACCTCCCTAGCCATGTACCCAGTAGTCACGAGTCCGAGTACCGCTCGACTGGAGTCACCTCGCCTGCATTACAACCTCGTGTGGCACATCCCACGAGCCATCTCACCACTGCCTCCTACACCGCCAAAGAAGGTGTAGGAGGCAGTGGTGATTTAAAGCAGGCCCTCAGCCTTAGGTCGGGTGGTCCACCAACTAGATCAAATAACGAACTACACACCCACCCATACACAAACCAGGTCAACACCTCCCAGTACACCCTTGTGTGCACAACAGGCCATTGTAGAATTTCTAAACACAGCCCTCCCAATTCCCAATAAAAACCCCATCAAGTTGACAACACCTGCTTCCCAGCTCTCTGAGAGGGAGGGGCTCCGACGTCGGCCAACGCCACTGTCTCCTGCTAGGAGGGGCATCAAGTATCTTCTTCCTTGGTGCCCAATGTGGGGCCATTAAAGAATTATGGCCACTAGCAATTATACTCAAGATGGGGAAACTTCCGAGAGAAGCCTCTTACTCTTGTACCACAGCATCGACTTCGGGGAGTCGAGATAAAAACCCTGTAGTGCCATCCTGCAAAACCGAAATGTCCACATCTAAGAATACTAGGGAAAACGCATGTGATGTCTGCTTGATAGACAAGTGTCCAGGTATTGGCAGATAACCATATTTCGTGCACCCACTGCGATGCCGCCTTTCACTACATATGCCTAGGTTGGGAGGACCAGAAGAGTGATACCGAAGGGCTGAAAAACCACTGTTTAGACTGTAGAGAAAGACGTCGCCAATGCGATTATGCCAGCCAGGGAAAGAAGTTTACCATATCACATGCCATGAATGCCCACNGACTGTAGAGAAAGACGTCGCCAATGCGATTATGCCAGCCAGGGAAAGAAGTTTACCATATCACATGCCATGAATGCCCACGCACCTAATCACAATCCATACCTTGGATAGGAAGGTAAAGCCCGAGACATGGATGGTCCTGTATTCAAATGCCCGACATGCCACATCACACCAGGACGAGTAGCGCCTCGCCCTGAACCTGTAGTGCTCTGAAGGTTCCACTACCGGAGTATGCAGGGAAAACCCAAGAAGACCCACGGAAATTACTCCAGGCCTATGTATCAGAATTAGAGCGATCCCGGTTACCAGAAACACTGCCGGTCCTAAAGGTTCACGTGAACCACGCGTCCACGAGCTTCTTGTGCCCACTCTGACCGCTGCAGTCACATAAACTACACCAGCTGCACCGAGGCCACACCAACCACATCCGGCCAAGAGTTTGTAGTGCAGGTTGATAAGAATGGAACTTGCACCTTCTTGCCAACAAGGATTACTTAACTCAAGAGATCGCCGTACTTACTTANCAGGTTGATAAGAATGGAACTTGCACCTTCTTGCCAACAAGGATTACTTAACTCAAGAGATCGCCGTACTTACTTAGTACAAGAGGTAACTCTTTTAATAAATAGGTAGGTGATCCGAAACGGTGTTTACTCCAAAGCCACAGCCATTGGGCGCACTGGCAATTGGTCGTTATGTCGTAACAGCTCACGCCACGACATTCGACGTGATGCAACCCGAAGTGGCGTCGAACTGACCTGTAAACCGAAGTTGAAGTGCTAAGAGCCCCAAAGTGTAACCAATAGTGTGCAGTATTTTTCCAAACACATCAAACAACGTTACCTCATTCACAGCTACAGTCAGGGGTGTGTTTTACTGTATAAAGAGCAATCGAGCATGGCAACCCACACCCCTTTGCCCAGGTGAACTCGTTCATCCCTTCAGGAGACAGCCACCTGGCAGCACTGTAGTCAGTGAAATTCAGACCTACCAACGACATGAAATACAGACACATTTCACAAGAAAATGTAATTGTGTATTTAATGTTTAGTTATAAAAGAGTAATAATGTTTTCAAAAAAGGGAGATTGCCTATACAGGCATCCATCCTTGTAACATGTAATTTAGTGTGGTGATACTCCCCATCAACTTCACAACATCAACCTTGACAGATGGGGATGTCACCAATCTGTTTCATTTAATTTATAAAACATTTCACCATTGCCATAATATTACACTGTGTTCATGTCATGTTTTACAATTCGGAGTCTGACGTTGGTTATCGTCACTCGTGATGGAAGCCAATACCACTCTGGCAAATCGACTCAGCACTCGGTACAATTATTTAGGCTGTTATCACTTCACTGCAATAGTTACTTAATTAACCGCATCATTTGTTTTTCTTTCTTTGCTGTACTGAGGGGAGAACCACCCGCACTCTCACCAGAGAGTTTAACGCTACTGTGTATCTGCATAAAACCTCGCTCATTTTCACGCTAAGGTCACCGGCATGCCATAAGTGCTGCGTCCGTTTTCTTTCATTATTCACATGTAATCAAGCACAGTGAGTAAACAGCTTTACAAAGTCCAATGTGAGTCGATTTATTATCCTCTGGGACACGTAGGACACTACAACCCTTGTAGTACCACCCACAATTGTCTAGTAATTTTCAGGCGTACAAGGCGGCCTACGGTCTCGTCATAAGGTGTAAATAGTGTAACATTACGCACATACCAACATCATCTGAAAAAACTGACAGAGGACTCCAGAGTTCCCTGGGCCATCGACCGGATGACCCACATCAATAACTCTTCACTGGTTTATGGCGCTGGGCAATTCTACACTCAATGAGCCCTGGGTCACCTCGACCACGTCAAGGTCAAGACCCAGCTTCAGGGAGACACACAGAAGTGGTGGCAACGATACAGAGAGTTTGTTACCAGGTGGGGTCAATTCGCAGAATGGCCAATAGCCTATTTTGCAGGCCCTCGCATGCTAGCCCAGCTCACGAACGAGTTATACAGCCAGGCACAAAAATATATTGAGGAGGCCGAGCTATTCATACATCACCAGGCGTTAATATTTCAGCGTGTTTATCCCAGGTGAGAGGAGCTCGATACATTAGAGCTAATCATCTGCTTATAAGTACATGAAATCCGAGAGCACTTTTATGCAATACTAAGCGAGAAGAGCTAGTAAAGAGGGCACGAGTACATGAAATAGACTTGGCCGACATTCATTGGGCCCAAGTTAAAACC
The DNA here is from genome assembly GCA_002778355.1 of Clitarchus hookeri. Classification (NCBI taxonomy): domain Eukaryota; kingdom Metazoa; phylum Arthropoda; class Insecta; order Phasmatodea; family Phasmatidae; genus Clitarchus; species Clitarchus hookeri. The sequence continues at coordinate 92,337 of NQII01005398.1, forward strand.
GAGGCTACACCTACACTTACAGGAAGGGTTGTACCCACCGAAGCTCCTGCACGAGGGAAAGCAACGGAACCGGCCGCCACCCCTCTGATCACATTACCGACGTGCTGGCACTGTCCAGCAAGGCACTTTCATCGGGACTGCCCAGTACTGTGCCAAAAGCTACAGATGGCCGGCAGCACTGAACATACAAGTTGAAGCTAGTGGGAAAGAAGAACCCTCAAAAGGAAGGCCACAATAAAAAAAAATCTAGAGAAAATGTTACAATTAGACATCATAGAGACCTCGGACTCCATCTATAATGGTCGAGTTGTTTTGATACCCAAGAAAGATGGCACCCTGCAGAATTAATGATGCTGGACTTGGTTTAATGAGTCGGAGTAGCCCCCCCCCCCAATTGCTCAATTTGGGGCACACGCTCAGGGCTCTCGGGGAAGCCAGAATCTTCAGTAACCTCAATATGCGATGTTGCTATTGTCATATATATACCAGTCTACCTACAATCCCGACCAAACACCAACTTCACAGCTCCGAATGTAGAAGTATAACGATTCAAGGTTGTGCCATTTTGCCTCAATAATGTACCGGCCACATTCCAACGTCTTATGGCTGCAGCAAATCTCACCGGGTATATATGGGAGTTAGGGGAGTTCTGTTACACCTACCTGGACGACGTCGTTATTTTCTCCAACGACTGGCAAGAGCACCAGCACCACCTGCAACTTGTACTAGAGAGGTTTGAGGTCCGCGGCCTTATGTACCGACTCTCTAAGTGCTACTTCGGAAAAACAGAAAGGGAGTTCTCTTAGATCGAGTAGATCCGAGCCATAGCAGAAACGACTGCGCCGCAGAAGAGGAAATAGTTGCAGAAATTCTTGGAGCTCTGCAACTGGTTATGAGACTTCATTCCGAACATTGCTGAATTCATGGTACCATTGAACAATTTCCAATGCAAGAACCAGGGCTGGAAATGGACGGAGAAGGAGAACGCCTTTCAATGTCTCAAGAACCAGTTCGCACAGCCAGACATGCTATATAGGCCACTCCCCGACATATCCTTAATCCTCAAAACAGTTACCAGTGGAGTAGGTCTAGGGGCCGTCTTATTCCAGGAAACACTGGAAGGCAGCCTAAGGGTGATCAGATAAGTAAGCCACTCACCAAAACCAGGTCAGATATGCCAGACGCAAATACTCCGCGCCTACATAGTAGTCAGGAAGCACCATAGCTGAAGGTGATATGGTGTGGTTTAGAAAGCGACCACTCAGCTGCATGGTCGCTCACTTCTACACAGGGTTCCATCCCAAATGGGAAGGCCCTTACCAAGTAACCGAAAGCTGGGGAAAAAACAATGTGGATTCAAGACGATAGCAGAAACATTTGCAAGGTGTGCATGGCCCACATCAAGAAAGCAGCATAGCAGAAGATTTAACATGGGACACCACCACAAACAGAGCCAAAACACAGACGTGTGATTGTATGTGATCTGTCAAACATAGCTGCACCAGTCATGAGCCCCGCTGCACCCCACACATGCGGGCTTTAACTCCTTCCACCCTCCCGCTATCTCCAGAGCCTTACTTTTCCAGGACCAGAATTAACCAGGGGGAGAAGAAATCACTCCAGCCAACCTCTGGTGGGCCAACCATTACACAGGGACCAGCTAGTACTGCCCTGCACAGCACAAACTCCGTCTACCACGCCAGCCACTCGCGCTCCGAGAGGTGAAGTGGTGGTTACCCCTCCAGCTAGTTAGCTGAGAGCAAGCATCGAGTTCTTCGTGCCACGGGTTGCTGACCCCTGCCCTAGTAACCCAGTGCCACCTTCACGACCAGCTGAGACATGGTATATCCTTCCTATTACTATAAAATGCTGTGGCGCTGCCCTCTCTCTTACTGCTGGCCATCCCCGCTCAGAGCAAAAGACTGTGTGAGGAGATTACTCCAGTAGCTCTTCACTAGTGATGGAGGTAAATCTCGCTCGAGCCTCTCAAGACTGATGTCACGGAGCTTGAGTGTCTCGCAATAGCCTCGAGATGGACATGCTACCATGTAGGTAAGTTTCTGAGAGCCAGTTGCAATGCAATGGATACATCATGGCAAACTGAGCTACCATGCGATACCTATTCTAAATGCCAATAACTCCAATGCCAGTTTACAACAAACGTGTATTGGAAAATGGTTTACCGAGGTGCTGCAAATTGTTTGAGAATCCTAGGGATGCTGGTAGGAATGCGCCATACATAATCCTTAAATACACATCACAAAGGAATGTGACAGACATAAAGGAGAGGAAACATCAGCAATATAGGCAGGGTAAACCTTACAACTTTTATTCAAAAATACTATTTTTCAGACGATCTCGCCATGCAGTCTACTTCTCTGCTTTTTAATAATCTGACCTGTCTTTGAGAATATGTGTTCATTTAGAACTGACGTGGCCAGTGCACACAATGTTTCTCGGCGAGTACTGTCAAGGCTGGGTATCGTCTTTGGTTGTGGCACCAGTAAGGTTGCAGAGACTTATCTACCAGATAGCACTGTACTTCCACTGCTACATCTGTTGTGACGTTGTGCTTACTATTCCTGGTTATTACTGCATTGTTATATGATTCCCACACAATAAATGTTTTCGGTTTTCGGCAATGTTGATACTTGGGACGTGTTGGTAATATAATATGATGTGCCAGATGTTGAACACAATATAAGTACGCACTCTGGTGTCAAAGATTGCATTGCAACTGTTGCATACTCTGCGTTGATGAATGTCTATGGTTTAAATCGTAAACACTAATGAAAACAAAGGTATATTTCTCAATCTGGCTCATCTTGTTGCTAAGTTTTCACGCAGAATGGCCTTGAGTTGACGTGAACTATGCGTCCAAGAGCTTCTTTTGTCCACTCTAATTGCCGCAATCCTTATCAACTGCACCAGTTGTACAGGGCCGCAACAACAAAATCAGGCCAAGAGTGCATAGTGCAGGTTGACAGGAACGAAACTCGCATCTTCTTACAAATAGGTACTACGTGAATTAAATTACCATCTTACTTTATTTATTACTGACGTGAACCAGGCGTTCACTGTTACCTTTNCAGGAACGAAACTCGCATCTTCTTACCAATAGGTACTACGTGAATTAAATTACCATCTTACTTTATTTATTACTGACGTGAACCAGGCGTTCACTGTTACCCTTGTGCCCACTGTAACTGCCGCAGTAGTGTCCTCCACTCCAGATGCATCATACCAGCGCACACGTGTGCAAGAGTGATAGTGTATTCAGTGTCTATCAAGCATATTTGTCCATNGATAGTGTATTCAGTGTCTATCAAGCATATTTGTCCATGTGTGATAGTGCACCGTGTCATTAATTTAACCAGTGTCAGTAATTATTCAGGGTTTAACAATTTAATCACTATTATTTACCAATATAGTTTCATCAGTATAGTTATTTAGAGTTATATGTATTTATTCAGTATAATACATATGGTATTAATAGCACACAGTTTTGTCTCATCACATACATAGCCAGCCAGGGACATGTGACATTATCACGTTGGCAACACAGTGGCTACTGCAATACTTACATCTAATATTAATATAATTGTGTTTTATTATGTAAATTGTATAGGCTAATTGTGTTTTGATTATTTTTATATAAGGTATATCATTTTTACATCTCATTAGCATTTTAAGTCGCATTAGTTTCAACTTTCCACCGCCAGGTGTCGGCCGAGCTTAGGTAGCGCGAGCCGGCGCATTGCTCAGACTAGTCGGCCACATCACTNGTATTTATGTATACCATAATTATCGTGTGTCAAAACAGACATCACATACATAGCCAGCCAGGGACATGTGACATTATCACATTGGCAACACAGTGGCTACTGCAATACTTACATCTAATATTAATATAATTGTGTTTTATTATGTAACTTGTATAGGGTAATTGTGTTTTATTATGTAAATTGTATAGGGTAATTGTGTTTTTATTATGTTCATATAAGGTATATCATTTTTACATCTCATTAGCATTTTAAGTCGCATTAGTTTCATCTTTNTTATATAAGGTATATCATTTTTACATCTCATTAGCATTTTAAGTCGCATTAGTTTCATCTTTCCACCGCCAGGTGTCGGCCGAGCTTAGGTAGCGCGAGCCGGCGCATTGCTCAGCCTAGTCGGCCACATCACTTCGACGCGGGCGGACGTGGTAAGTCTCTCGTTTCACAAGAACCTCGGTACCAGTCTCTCAAGCTGCAACCTCACTTAGTAATCGCATCATCATATCATTCACGAAGCAACTAGTATTTTTATGTTACATCTCACCGAGGAGAGAGCAGCATCACGCGCCTTAAGTAATTATAATCCAGCAGTGTGTTTTTATGACCACGCGGTCACCATGTGTTTGATCAAAGTGTTCAATAAAATAATTATATACATATAAAACTTGAGTGCGTTATTAATTCAGGCGTGCGCAGCGGCCATACAGCTCGCAATTTCATAATATCTGACGGTGTGTTACCAGAGCCCTTGGGCCATGGCCGAACGACCCTAAATCTCATCAGCTTATGNAATTATAATCCAGCAGTGTGTTTTTATGACCACGCGGTCACCATGTGTTTGATCAAAGTGTTCAATAAAATAATTATCTACATATAAAACTTGAGTGCGTTATTAATTCAGGCGTGCGCAGCGGCCATACAGCTCGCAATTTCATAATATCTGACGGTGTGTTACCAGAGCCCTTGGGCCGTGGCCGAACGACCCTAAATCTCATCAGCTTACGCAGAGCTGTGGCGCCGGGCACATTAATCATTATTAGATTTCAACTCTGGTAACCGACGGCGTCATTACATTAGGTAACTATTGTAATAAATTAGTAGGTGATCCGAAACAGTGTTGACCCCAAAGCCATAAACATAGGGCGCACAGGCCATTGGTCGTTACATCATAGCAGCTCGAGCCGCGACATATGACGTAACACACCACCGAATGATGTCGGCTTGCCTGTAGGCCGAAGCTAAAGTGCCCCAAAGTGCGACCAATAGTGCACAGCATTTTACTAAATATATCACTTAACTTCATCTCATTAAAAGCTACACACAGGGGGGGAGGGGTTTATTGTGTTAAGGGCCATCGAGCATGTCAACCCACACCCTTTTGCCCAGGTGGACTCGTCCATCCCTTCAGGAGAATGCCACCTGGCAACACTGTCGCAAGTGAAATACAAATACGTCACGAGAAATGGGATACACAGATATTTCACAATAAAGCGTAAAATTGTATCCAATGTCTATTTATAAGAGGGTAAATATGTTTTAATCAAGGGAGGCTGCCTATAAAGGCCTCCATCACAGTAACATTTCATTTATTGTGGTGACACTCCCCATCAACTTCACAACATCAAGCTTAACAGACATTTGTTAATCAATGTGGGTGTCACCAATGTGTTTCCTTTAATTTATATAATTTTTAACCAGTGCAACAAGTTACATTGTGCTTATGTCGTGCTTTAACATTCAACGTTTGACGTCGGTTCACGCAATTTGTCGTGTAAGCCGACACCATTCGCCCAGTTCGCTTCAGCACACGAGCCATACCGGAACCTTTTATTTCTTTTATGTAGCGAGGGAAATACCACCTGCACTCTCACCAGAGAGTTTGACACTACCACGTATCTCCATAACACCATGCTGACTTAGGTCATTTTCACGCAAAGGTCACCGGTATGCTGTAAGTGCTGGGTCAGTTTCTTTTAGTATTTACATGTCCACTTCCTGAACATGTAATAAAGAATGTAAGTAAACAGCTTTACAAAATTTAGGGAGTGTTGATTTATTGTCATCCGGGACACATCGGGCGCTACACCCCTTTGTAGTACCACTCACAATTTTACTAATATATTTCATGCGTACGAGATGGCCTAAAGTCTCGCCACAAGGTCAATGTGTGTAAGTAGTGTAATATTAAGTGCATGACACATTCACCATCAAACTGACAGAGGCATCCAGGGCACCCTGGGTATGCGACCGAACGACCCACATCATTAACTTCCTGGTGAGTTATGGGTCCGGGCAATTCTACACTCAACGCAGCCTTGGGTCACCTCGACCACGTCAGGTTGTTGAGCTGCATGGGTTACCCATCCACCTCTGGACAGTACCTCATGAAGATGTGTTATAATCGGAATTATCTTTGGAACGGATGAATGCCGCTCTCTTGACAGTTCAGCAGTTATGCTCTTAAATGTTTGAAGCAGTTCGAGAGCTTCTTCTAATATATCCCATTCTTCCTGCGCAATGGGTTCTATTCATAACCACAGAGTTGTTAAACAGGCTGCCACCCACATTCTTTACTATTTAAACCTACTGAGCATATCAACATACTGTCCCATCTTGTCGCTACCTCTTGAATAAGCTTATGCACAGACTTCTGCTAAAGCATCTGGGTCTCAGCAAGCATTACTTTAGCTTTACACTTGTCTTAAAGAGGGCAACAATTCTTCATACCTTTTCTCGAATGAACGATAGCATTCGATTGGTTACATGAGCCCGCTGTATCACCAAATCGAGCATGTCCGCTGCGCACAGCAGATGCTGTACCCCCACACCTCTAGCTGTCATGTTAGCAGTGTTGTCAGTGACAACGCCAACCATTTTACCCTCGAACTTCCAAGTTCTAATGATATCATCCAATCTCTCACTTGATGTTAAGGGCAGTTCGAGCTTCTGGAAAACGGAATGTGTCCAGGTACAATGTCCGCGAAGACCATTCCTTATCGAGATTGTGACTTGTCACAGCAATGTAGGCTCCAGCAATGAATTACCATACCTACTGCGCAGGTTACGTCATATGCGACGAAGAAACTCTCAACCCTTTTCTCGAGCCTGTGTTGTCGGCTAATCTCTAGACCGCTCGAAATTCTTAGGCTCAATGTCCTTACCCTACTCCTTACATACTTAGAGCCACAGACTCTGTGTATTGCTGTCTTCGCATCAACACACACTTTGAAAGTCTCGGGTGGTGTCCTACGTTGGAGCTGACTGGTGGTGGGCTTCTGAGGGCCCTGTGCGGGAGCAGCTGGTGTCTGGCTGAAACCGGCGGGACACAGGGCTGGTGGGTTCCTGGCGGCGGTATCAGACTGTGTCGGTCAGCAAACTGCATCAGCGATGCCCAGACCTATGGGCAGGGCGAAATACGACGGGGTGTGGAGTTCCACTGGTCTTATGAGGTGGCTCAAACTTCATCGTGGAGTGTATCTAGAAGGAGGCTCTACCGTACGTGTGCGCCAAGTGCATTTGCGCACTGGGCCCACAGTATGGTGACTGCTGAACATGTGGTGTTTTTGTGATGTATGTGCTGCCAATTAAAGGGAGCCTACAGTCCTACATGGTCACAGGTCTCTCCCTATGGTGATGGCATTTACCAGGTAGTAGAGAGAGGTACATATCTCCCTTACAATCAGAATGCAGTGAATAGACGCGATTGTATTTACTCTGAGTAGAATAAACATGGTGATCCGTACTCACTCCTATGCTTTCGGGATTACTAAGCAACTGGCAGAAGCTATTTACAAACAGGCGAAGGAGACCTGTTAGGCAAAGAGCAAACTAGAGCCACGAAATAAAGAAGTCATGTGAACTACTCTAACACTGCTATTGTTTGATGGTGTCCAGAAGGGACGGTGTAAGCACTCCCAAGTGGAGTGTGTGTAACAGCGGATGAAGCAAGCTTCACTGGTAGCAGATCTCCAAAAGATGTCGAGAGCAGAGATCACTAGCACACAGTTGTAGGGTGAGCTGCTGGATGTTCAAGGCCGAGCAAAATCAATGCGATGACAACTGGCGTTCTGAGGGCTCGTCTGGCCTTAAATATGGGCGAAAGGCTCCCTTCGGTGGTTTAAGTATCTTCAGTCGGCCGACTGGCTCCTCCCTTCGTGGGCGGCGCAGCTCTTGCTGCTCTCTCTTGGCGAGGGATGGAAGCGGGGTAGTTCTGACATTGCAGGTGGTATCTGATGCTCGCTTAGGGGAAGGCTGGCTTCGTTCGGCCTGGCTACATAGGGACACATGACTGACGTGCGCATTATTTACTGGCAAACGCGAGTTAATCAGTCGTTCTCTGGATGCAGCTGATTCGGGATTCATTCCCCTGTTGGTTACAGTGACGTCACACGGACTGAGTTGAAGTCGAAGAAACAAAAGAGATTGCCAGTTACACGTTATGCATCAACTAAAAATGTTTGCTTACTGAGCCAACCTTTATGAAGCAAGATACAATTAACATGGACAGTTACCTCAAGATGAAACAAAATTTCATGGCTCCAAATTTTTTTTCCCTAATCCACTACCCTCCACGCTGGCCCTGTGTTTCGAGTATATAAGGGATACACAGTCCAGTGTTCAAGGCTAATTCTCGCAGCTCAGTTTCCGGACGAAATCCTGCCTGACCGTGCATTGCCGCCACCAGGCTTCACTTCACCTCAGACCAGAACGTCACGATGCCCAGCAGCTCACCGAAGCCTGCTACGCTTCTCGGCTCCTCCCTAGCCACACACCTAGTAGTCACGAGTGCGAGTATGGCTCGACTTGGGTTACCCTAGGTTACCACGTCTACCACATCACACACTGGTTGGCATTCTATAATGGCCATTGAGGCTCTGGTCAGGGTACAGGCTGGTTACCTGTATTTACTGTCTTGGCAATAAACATACATAAACATAGTTGGTCATGTTACTACTCGCAGCCACTATACTTCAGCACCTTGCTTCCTGCTATCTCCTGTTTCGCCCAAAGTACCTCAGACACTCTTGCAGGAGTGGTCACGTGCCGACACTGGATCCCATCCATGCTTATTGAGAGCACCGGTCTCTAGAGAGCGGTGGCCCACACAACTATTGCACTCTTCAGTAAGTGATTGGGTCTTCATGCCCAAACAATACACTCACAGGGAGGCCGGCAGCAGCCCCTCCGACTCTACGTGATATGTGGATCTATGGCGACTTCTCGCATAACATGGGAGTGGTCTTCCCTGCCCCGCTGCTGTTACCTGCAGTTAAGTGTTTGGTTCTGAAGGTGACTTCCCGCTTGCCCAGTTTCTTGCTGAAGTCCAATAGCTAGGCACCCACCTGCCTACACCTGCTTCCTTTCAGCCTGTGCCCGCCTCCGTCTCTACAGAACACTCGCTGTTTTCCTATCTACTTATCTACCATATTTACCCCACATGCCTCACAACAGGGATGGGCAAGATAAGATAGCCAAACAGGGGCTAGGCCTGGTAGGGGAAGTTCAAAATGCTGATTGGTTGTATTCCTGGAAGTGCATGGAAACAGCTCAACCAGTATAAGCCGCAGCCTGCAGCACATCCTACAAGCCGTCTCAACACTGCCTCCGGCACCTCCAAAGAAAACAGTGATTTAAAAGACCCTCAGCCTCAGATCGGGTGGTCCGCCGACTAGATCAAATAACGAACTATAAACCCACCCGTACCTAAACCAGGCCAGCACCTCCCGGCGCACCCCTGCATGCACAATGGGCTATTATAGAATTGCGTAAGACAGCCCGTTCCACTCCCAGTAAAAAACCCATCAAGATGGTGATTCCAGCTACCCAGCCGTCTTGGGGAAAGGCTCTGACGACGGCCAATGCCACTAACTCTCGCTAGGAGGGGCATCATGCTCACAGCTGTCTGTGATAACGTAGGTGTGTGTTCGCGTGGTTTGCTGTTGTGCTGGTTTAGNTGCGTAAGACAGCCCGTTCCACTCCCAGTAAAAAACCCATCAAGATGGTGATTCCAGCTACCCAGCCGTCTTGGGGGAAAGGCTCTGACGACGGCCAATGCCACTAACTCTCGCTAGGAGGGGCATCATGCTCACAGCTGTCTGTGATAACGTAGGTGTGTGTTCGCGTGGTTTGCTGTTGTGCTGGTTTCGCACTATTTCTGCTAGTTTGTTGCCAGAAGCACTTTTTTGTTGTTTGGGTGACAGTAGCAGTTTCTATTTCTGCTTNGCACTATTTCTGCTAGTTTGTTGCCAGAAGCACTTTTTTGTTGTTCGGGTGACAGTAGCAGTTTCTATTTCTGCTTTAAAAATCAGCTATTTGTTTTCTTGCTTGTTAATTTTTATTTGATTAGAAATAAATATCATTTTCGTGGTAGAGATGATTGAATATGGACTTAACAGTCTTTGGTAAAACCTTGCATTGCTCGATGCTTTTAACATTTTGAGTGACAGGGGAAGGCAAAGTATATGCCTCTTAAAATATCATATTTTTCAGAATATTTTATTTAAAAAAGTGTAATTTTCGCCCTACAGACAATTGAAGAAATATTTATGCAGGAAAAAAAAAATAAAATAAAATAAGGCAAATTTTGATTTATAGGGGTCGGGGGCAGGTCAAAATGTGTCAAAAATTTCCCAAAATATTGATAGCGACAGACTGTCTTAACTACCTTTATTTATGGAAATCATTATGGGTTGTTTGTATGCTGTGCTGAATGTTCCCGTTTTTGCAATTTATTGGAGACAAAGAAGGTTGCAGATATCTTTATGTGGTGTCATTTTGTTTGGACATCTGTTTATTAATATAAATTAATATTTGGTTGAAATATCCTTGAAACTTTTTGCAAGAGGCATCAAACGTTACAGTTTTTGTATTCAATCGGAGACAAAGGAGGTCACAGATACCTCTCTATGGTATAATTTTATTCAGAAGACGTACGACCATTAAATTTAATTAATATTCCATTCCAAAGTAATGTTGAATTTACACCAGACACAGTTGAACATTGACTTCTTGGTAAATCCATACACTGCTCAATGTTTCTAACATTTTGGTAAACAGGTATCATTTTTTTCAAGATGTCTTGCTATTAAAATAAATTCAAAAAGTGTAAATTTTTTGTTAGACATAATTAGACATGGACTTCAAGCAAAATATCGAAAATATTAACATTGAGGAGTCAGGATGGGGCCAAAATCAGTCAAAAATTTCCCGAAATAATTATAGCTACTTTCTTTTCATAACGTAATTTCTCGTAAACCGTGAAGGGTTGTTTTAGGAAGGTTTTACTGCACAATTAGACTCATCACATGGTTAGCAACTTTTTACATGACGTGAATGTTACAGAGGATAGAAAACTTCTGTTCAGAAATTTCAAATGGGATTACAGTTTTCTCTTTTTAGGTCAGGTCTTTCTCATGTGATTCATTTGCATTGCCTCTATCAATTTTTAATCGAGACCGATCGTGTCAGTTATGTCCGTAGAACAGATAACCTACAAGACTGGTGGCCACATACTGCATTCTGTTGTCGACCGTCCAACTGCGGTGGAATCGACAGTATCGATACATTGTTTTGCAGATGCCAATATTTGATCACTTGGCAGGAAATAACGTAAGTGTGACGTGCACAGTATTTTTGTCTTACGTGCTTGAATGATTTGAAGCTTCACATTACACGATTGCTAGGTGCAATCAAATGTTAAAAAGCTTAGCACAAAGACTAACTACAGCTTCATGGCCAGTTTATAGCACTAAGTTATGGCTACAAATGATATCCTTGAGAAGGCCCTCGTACACGAACAGCACCGATGACTCCTGGCACAGCTCAATGCTGGTAAACAGACTTTGTACATAGGACGCTAGATATGTGTACTAGCGGCATGCTACTTTCTTTTCAATAATGTTCACACAAAAGTATGATCACGAATAGTAAAAGCAAGAGGCCAGCACAAGGCCTTTAGTCTTCGGCAGGTTTGACTAGTAGCTGCCACGGTTGCAGGGAACTTGACCACACACTACATACGAGTTTAGTTAGCCACGTGCCAGCAACATCACAACACTCCATTATGAAAACCCTCTGCCAATAATGAAGAAATTAAGTTTAGTCGCAAAATTCTGTAATAATTCCTGCATTCGCGAAATATCAAACAAATTACTAATTTAGTGTACACATATAAAACCACACTGCGAGCTTCTTTTGCCATGAAAACTCTTACGATTTTCCATTTGTCATGAAGCATTCTCTCTAATTTACCACATCATATACATGCTAATAGCAAATAGGGATGGGCGTTATCTAATGTAACTGTTGGAATAACGCTGTTCTGCTTCTGCAACACGTTTCTTGGTGCATTCAGTTATTTTTGGAACAAACTGTCACACAAGCTAGTACAATCCAGCACTTGCACACTACATAGTGCGCATGCATAACATCTAGGCTTGGAACTCAACTTTCCCCACTACGCTATAATATTCAGCACTGTGCATGCATAAACATTAATTTTTTGGAACCTCTTGTTCTAGAACGCAGCTTTAACACTACAGATTTTTGGAACGTTTTGGTTTGCAACAGTGTGCATGTGCAAACGTTATTTCTTGGAACATCAGGACAGGCAAGAAATGTTTCACAACAACCTGTTACAAAATTAACATGTTATTAGACCGTGCAACTTACTTGGAACTGGGAAGATGGAACGCATTACATGAAAGTAACTGTTTGGCCCATCCCTAAAGCCCCTGTCACACTGTCAAATTTCTCCGTCAAACTCCTTCCAATAAGTTTGGTCACATAAAGTTGGACAGTTATGACATCAAAATGTCATCAACGTCAACATATTTGTCTGAGAAAGTTGGATCGCCTCGGTTTCCATCAAACATTTAAGACTGGACCGGTTCTAAAATTTCTTTGATGTTTGACTGTCTCAGCCAATCAGAATCGTGCACAACAAAAATGGATGTCAAGAAACTTAAAATAACGAACAATTGCTGGAAACAAAATAGGAATGTTATGAAATAATACATTTATGTAGAAGCTGTTTGGGCATAAATGCTATTTTAGGTGCATATTGCACATCATATTACAAACACGGAGGCATTAAATTTCATTTTTCAGGAAACATCTCTGACAAAATTTGAAATGAGNCGACAAATAAAATTAGAAATGAGTAAAGAAGCTAAAATAACCTACAACATTTCTTACTGTAATGGACTGCATGGAAAAACAAAAGCATTATCTCACTAAGAAAATAGTTTTTAGATAATAATTCAAATTAGATTCTCCCAGTAAGAAATTTGACAAGGTGACACATTTTCAAAATCTGTTGGAAGTAAAAAATTGACGGCCGTATTTTGTCTTAAAATTTTATTGTCAAATATAGTTGAAAGTGAAAATTTGAAAGTGTGATAGGGGCTTAATAACAAAACAATTTGTGTGATCATGTTGATAAGGTTAATTCTACTCAGTTTATGAACAAAACAAATTTTCTTATGAGAGTGCTTGGCATAGGGAAAATTTTCGCCACTAGGCAAGCGCTAGTGTTCCAAAGATGAAAAATTTAACTAAAATTTTTAAATTACATGTATAATACAATAGAAAGATTTTACTTAGTTATTTTATATTTGATTTATGATTGTTGCAATTATTTTGGTTTTTAACGTAGAAAATAGAAAAAAAGGTGTGAATCTCATGTACTGAGTATACATAAATGTACAGAATGTCTCACTCGCGCTTCGCCACTGAATTGATTACCTTGTGGCAAAAATTTCAGCTGCCAAACTATAAAAGCACCGAGTTTCCCAATCTGTGCGGCATAAACCTTCAAATAGACTATACAAACGTAAACAAAATTTTACGTAATGAGGGTTATTCATAAATCTATTGGTACCTAGATTGAAAGATTACCATAGCACTTCAATTTGATATATTGGCACGAAATGCTGAAGCGCTCGTTCACTGTCTGAATTATACCTATCTACATTTTGTTATTTATAAACCAACAATTCTAAACAAAAATGTTAGTGATACTACAAAAGTAAATACGTATATATAACATAGATGAATATATTTTTTGTCAAATGTAATAATAACGCACTTAATATTTGTTAAGTATTTGTAAACATCGTGGACTTTACTCCTCTTTCGTGCTTTTTGTGGTTAAGATTCTTGGCAACTTTCNGTGCTTTTTGTGGTTAAGATTCTTGGCAACTTTCAAATACAGTATTTGCTACTAAGCGAGGGTAGTTATTGTAATCTGGTACTTATATCGCAAGATCAGTTAAGAATGCCAGGGACTGTTTTTGGTAGTGCCCGGGAGTTTGAAAGGGAAGGGTTTTGTGTTTTTTATAAACTGAACAAAGTGCAGATATTGAAATGTAAACATTGAGTTAGCACGCGATAAGACGCATGCATAAACANCACGGTTGCAGGGAACTTGACCACACACTACATACGAGTTTAGTTAGCCACGTGCCAGCAACATCACAACACTCCGTTATGAAAACCCTCTGCCAATAATGAAGAAATTACGTTTAGTCGCAAAATTCTGTAATAATTCCTGCATTCGCGAAATATCAAACAAATTACTAATTTAGTGTACACATATNGTTTAGTCGCAAAATTCTGTAATAATTCCTGCATTCGCGAAATATCAAACAAATTACTAATTTAGTGTACACATATAAAACCACACTGCGAGCTTCTTTTGCCATGAAAACTCTTACGATTTTCCATTTGTCATGAAGCATTCTCTCTAATTTACCACATCATATACATGCTAATAGCAAATAGGGATGGGCGTTATCTAATGNTTGTCATGAAGCATTCTCTCTAATTTACCACATCATATACATGCTAATAGCAAATAGGGATGGGCGTTATCTAATGTAACTGTTGGAATAACGCTGTTCTGCTTCTGCAACACGTTCCTTGGTGCATTCAGTTATTTTTGGAACAAACTGTCACACAAGCTAGTACAATCCAGCACTTGCACACTACATAGTGCGCATGCATAACATCTAGGCTTGGAACTCAACTTTCCCCACTACGCTATAATATTCAGCACTGTGCATGCATAAACATTAATTTTTTGGAACGTCTTGTTCTAGAACGCAGCTTTAACACTACAGATTTTTTGGAACGTTTTGGTTTGCAACAGTGTGCATGTGCAAACGTTATTTCTTGGAACATCAGGACAGGCAAGAAATGTTTCACAGTAACCTGTTACAAAATTAACATGTTATTAGACCGTGCAACTTACTTGGAACTGGGAAGATGGAACGCATTACATGAAAGTAACTGTTTGGCCCATCCCTAAAGCCCCTGTCACACTGTAAAATTTCTCCGTCAAACTCCTTCCAATAAGTTTGGTCACATAAAGTTGGACAGTTATGACATTATCAAAATGTCATCAACGTCAACATATTTGTCTGAGAAAGTTGGATCGCCTCGGTTTCCATCAAACATTTAAGACTGGACCGGTTCTAAAATTTCTTTGATGTTTGACTGTCTCAGCCAATCAGAATCGTGCACAACAAAAATGGATGTCAAGAAACTTAAAATAACGAACAATTGCTGGAAACAAAATAGGAATGTTATGAAATAATACATTTATGTAGAAGCTGTTTGGGCATAAATGCTATTTTAGGTGCATATTGCACATCATATTACAAACACGGAGGCATTAAATTTCATTTTTCAGGAAACATCTCTGACAAAATTTGAAATGAGTAAAGAAGCTACAACATTTCTTACTGTAATAGACTGCATGGAAAAACAAAAGCATTATCTCACTAAGAAAATAGTTTTTAGATAATAATTCAAATTAGATTCTCCCAGTAAGAAATTTGACAAGGTGACACATTTTCAAAATCTGTTGGAAGCAAAAAATTGACGGCCGTATTTTGTCTTCAAATTTTATTGTCAAATATAGTTGAAAGTGAAAATTTGAAAGTGTGATACGGGCTTAATAACAAAACAATTTGTGTGATCACGTTGATAAGGTTAATTCTACTCAGTTTATGAACAAAACAAATTTTCTTATGAGAGTGCTTGGCATAGGGAAAATTTTCGCCACTAGGCAAGCGCTAGTGTTCCAAAGATGAAAAATTTAACTAAAATTTTTAAATTACATGTATAATACAATAGAAAGATTTTACTTAGTTATTTTATATTTGATTTATGATTGTTGCAATTATTTTGGTTTTTAACGTAGAAAATAGAAAAAAAGGTGTGAATCTCATGTACTGAGTATACATAAATGTACAGAATGTCTCACTCGCGCTTCGCCACTGAATTGATTACCTTGTGGCAAAAATTTCAGCTGCCAAACTATAAAAGCACCGAGTTTCCCAATCTGTGCGGAATAAACCTTAAAATAGACTATACAAACGTAAACAAAATTTTACGTAATGAGGGTTATTCATAAATCTATTGGTACCTAGATTGAAAGATTACCATAGCACTTCAATTTGATATATTGACACGAAATGCTGAAGCGCTCGTTCACTGTCTGAATTATACCTACCTACATTTTGTTATTTATAAACTAACAATTCTAAACAAAAATGTTAGTGATACTACAAAAGTAAATACGTATATATAACATAGATGAATACATTTTTTGTCAAATGTAATAATAACGCACTTAATATTTGTTAAGTATTTGTAAACATCGTGGACTTTACTCCTCTTTCATGCTTTTTGTGGTTAAGATTCTTGGCAACTTTCAAATACAGTATTTGCTACTAAGCGAGGGTAGTTATTGTAATCTGGTACTTATATCGCAAGATCAGTTAAGAATGCCAGAGACTGTTTTTGGTAGTGCCCGGGAGTTTGAAAGGGAAGGGTTTTGTGTGTTTTATAAACTGAACAAAGTGCAGATATTGAAATGTAAACATTGAGTTAGCACGCGATAAGACGCATGCATAAACACTGCAGTGCCATATGCACAGTGATTTAGTGATAGTGAAATACATAAAAATAAAACTGCAACAGCGTTGGAAGCAAATTAGTGCAATTTTCAAGTTGCCAAGAAAACAAAATGAGGTTTCTGCCATTTCCCTTTAAGAAAACTCCTACAATGATGAATTTGTGGAAACATTTTTACTATGTAAGGAGTATTTTTATGTTATACACAATAAAATATTTACTTGTATTTCGTAGTTAGGTTGTAGCTTTGTGTTGGAGTAATAATGAAAAGTGAACAGGCTTTAAAATACTTTTATCTACAAATGAACAGAAGCTGTATGTAGGTGATGTAAAACTGAAATACTAGTGAGTGCTACCATGCATTACATCACAAGTGTGCTCTCTTAAGGTTGTACTTTTATTCTTATTGTTAAATATTTTTGAATGTTTCACTTAATTATGTATTGATTAAAGTTATTAAATAACAAATTTTATTTAGTTTGATTTAAAATGTTACAAACATAGCATATTCATGTTCTAAAAATAATGCATGCATTTTTTTTATAATATTTATTTTAAGACTTTTTTTTATATAAAGAAATGGTAAAATTTAATGACAAAATCAGCTTATTTTATCGTCATAAAAGTGGGACCCTACTTAGTTTCAATTACAATATATCTACAAAAAACTTATGGAATGATCCCATTACTGTTGTCGTGTTGAATTTTTCCTAAGTTCTTAAAGGGTTTTATTATAGAAGTTATTCCTTCCACTACCAGAAACTAATATTTCTGAAGTTTGAAGATGGCATCTCATAAGTTTAAGATCATATTGTAAATTGTGTTTATTTCATAATGTGCCACAATGTGTTTGCTAGTATATTACTTGACGGGGTTGTTTCTGGTAGTGGAACATTATGGCCCACTGGACACGGGGAGGAGCGCTAGTAGGGGTTGGCCTCATTTGAACTCTGGAAGGTGCGTAGCTTGCTGGGAGTTGTAACCANAGTTATTCCTTCCACTACCAGAAACTAATATTTCTGAAGTTTGAAGATGGCATCTCATAAGTTTAAGATCATATTATAAATTGTGTTTATTTCATAATGTGCCACAATATGTTTGCTAGTATATTAGTTGAAGGGGTTGTTTCTGGTAGTGGAACATTATGGCCCACTGGGCACGGGGAGGAGCGCTAGTAGGGGTTGGCCTCATTTGAACTCTGGAAGGTGCGTAGCTTGCTGGGAGTTGTAACCANCACGGGGAGGAGCGCTAGTAGGGGTTGGCCTCATTTGAACTCTGGAAGGTGCGTAGCTTGCTGGGAGTTGTAACCACCTTGCCTGCAGCTGAGGGCCAGTTATAGGTTACTGGTTTATTAGGTGCTGTAGGAGGCAGTGGCGAGACGACACGTGGGACGTGCCACGACGGCTCGTAGCGTAGATTTCTGCTTCCGCTGGTCAACGTACCCCTTTGCCGAGCTACTTCCTCTCTCTTCCAGGAATACACCTGGTCGGCACTCTGTCCGTCCTCTACCAGGCCTCCAATCAGCTTTATCCCGCCCAGCCCTGCGTCGAGGCATAATGGAGAAGATAGCGAAGAGAGGATGATGGAGGGGAGGAGTAGGCAGGTTGGTGTGGTTGGTAGGCCTCACTACCAGCCTCCAGCAAGGGACTTGGCAGGCGGGAAGTCACTGGGCCACTGTTCTGTAGGGATGGGCATATTAATTTAACTGGCAATGTAAGTACATCTCCCGTTCTCTTGGGTGGTCCCAAGTTGGGAGCATGCCTGTCGGCTCTGGATGCAAGCTGACTCGGGGTTAGATTCTGCGGTGGGCTACCACGACGTCACATGGGCCGAGTTAAAGTAAAAAAAAATTGCCAATTCGCCCCTACTTCATTGGGACGTAAACTCGGCTCGTGGAGTTCAGGAGTTGCAGTTATGTAGTACTGTCACTGGAAGTGTCTAATGTTGCCTTCTGTACCTCTTGCTCCGTGTGCGTTCTCGGAGCTGGCACATGGCGGCGCACGGCAGCGCTGTCTCTCTCTTCCAAGCGGCTGATGGGTGAGACGAGTGGCCTGCTAATGGCTTCAATCCCCTGGGGAGTGTGTGTTACGCGATTTGTTCCGTTATCTGGTGAGTGGACGCGCTCTTCTTGTTTACGTAAAAACACGTCGCTCACACAGAACAGCTGAAGGTTTTGGGTAGAATACATCAGTCTACGTGATTTCTCTGTAATTAGCACATAAATGCATCCAAGTGTATTTGAACATGGTACAAAACGGGAAGTATTTACAAAACAAACTCACAATGGGTGTGTGGGATACTAGCTGTACCTGCCGTAGTGCTGAAGGTTGGCTTACTCTGTAGCCTCTCCTATGGTTTGCACAGCTGGTAAGCTGCATGTGACAATGGGGTTTAACCTGGGCCGGCACTAAACCTTCCGTTACTTAGGTCAGCATCTAGTTACAACCTAACCATTTAATAAATATTTATATAAAACACCTAACCAATATCGTATGGATCACCAACAAAAATAAAAAACCTATAGCACTCAAAGATTACAAACACAAAAAACATTATTTACACTGTGTTTTCCAAGTCCTTTGGTGATACTGCATAGCTCAATGGCAGTCTGTTACCTGTGGTTGGTCTTCATGAATAGTTAACGGGGTCCTTGCCCTCACCTTTGCTCAGGTTTAGAGACTCGCACCGTGTTATTAGGTCACGCGAGGAGTGTGTTGAAAGTCAGTTCCCCCATAACTTAGCACTTGTCGGTTTCAGGGAGACCTGAATGATGCACCCTGTTAGTTCACTGTTTTTTCTTCCCCACGTGGCACTACTCACCCACTGCCANTCAGGGAGACCTGAATGATGCACCCTGTTAGTTCACTGTTTTTTCTTCCCCACGTGGCACTACTCACCCACTGCCATCTTCCAGAGTTACCCCCCTAACTGTCTATGGTGATTATTAGTCCTGTCTATGTTCACTGGTCACATGTTAGTACGGCCTTGACTTCCTTGTAAGGTCGCATGCTGGAGGTAAGGGTCNTCCTGTCTATGTTCACTGGTCACATGTTAGTACGGCCTTGACTTCCTTGTAAGGTCGCATGCTGGAGGTAAGGGTCGCCAGGGCGATTCCCAGTGTCGGCCGGTTTACCCTCAGAGGGTTGTTCAGCAGGCACAGTCTGGCAATTGTCTCGTTTTACCCGTCGTTGGTCGGCTGCTAGGCTCATCTGCTTCCGAGGCGTCAGTCGATGTTTTGGGGCTGTCTGGCACCAATATACTGCCAGACCCCTCGTCGGCTGGGATAGCCGTAGGATGTGGGGACTATTCTGTCTCCCCCACCTCTTCGGCTCTGTGGGGCACAACTGCTTCGGAGACGGCAGTCGGCCTCCCAGGGCCATCCGGCACCGAGGTATGACCAAGCACCTCATTCGCTCGGGTGATCGTCAGATGAAGGTGCTCTTCGGTTTCCCCTACCTCGTCGGCTCTGCTGGGCTCATCTGCTTTGGAGATGACACTTGGTGGCAGGGTGGGTCGTCTCGGCGCTCTATCTAAGAGGCTCCTCCATTAGAGCTCCAACCTTACCGGGGATGAATGACAGTGTTCTGGTACTGAACATATTCTAAGGTCGGCGTAGAGGGGAGCGCCCCTAATGGTGGTCGGTATAAATCATGGCATCTGGGACTCGGGTTGACCTGGATGGTGCTGGGCCGTGTGGTTGGTGGTATGGGCTCCGCATCTCAAGGTGGTGAGCGTCCTCTGGAGCAGCAAGGAACTGCATCCTTTGTCTCGGGGATTGGTGAGTCATCGTCCTCTCCTTCGATTCTGACCCCCGTTTCTGGGTCCCAAAATACTGTGAACCCTAGTACGGCAGCGAAGGACCTCAGGTCCCTCTCGCACTCTCCCACGGTAGTATTCGGCCCAATATGCTTGGTCTCAACGTCTAACTATGTGATAGAGGCCCTCCCATTCGGGTTCTCAAACTTTCGGATTATCTTGAAGGCCTTCTGGCTTGGTAGGGGAAGAGGCTCCACCCAGCAGAAAAACAAGTCTGTTACGAGGTTAAACAGATTACCAGCGCACTTTAGTAGTAAGGCTCCATAAGGTTTGTAGCCAGGTGTCAGAGGAGCAACCAATTGAGATTTATTGGCTTAACACANTTTAGTAGTAAGGCTCCATAAGGTTTGTAGCCAGGTGTCAGAGGAGCAACCAATTGAGATTTATTGGCTTAACACAGTCACTTACGAGGCCTGCTCTAGCTCCGTACCTAGCAAGTAGGACATTGAGACAGCTGGCGCAAGATGAGATGACCAATTTTCAAGATGCTTCTCAAACACTTTTAATGAGCATGTAAGTTGATGATGATGATACTGATGCTAATGACCTAGCCACTACCCTCAAGTTTAGNAAACACTTTTAATGAGCATGTAAGTTGATGATGATGATACTGATGCTAATGACCTAGCCACTACCCTCAAGTTTAGATGAGACCTTTAGCAACTGGCGGACTGTGGGGGTTTTCAGCTTCAAAAATCTGCACTTAATTGTCCAGCTTTGCTTGATGACTTGCCACCACAAGATGTCCATTCCTCTGGGGAAACATACTGTTTTAGTGAAGACTCCTGCATCAAGGTATTAGGCTTATGCTGGAGCCTCAACACTGATGCCTTCTCATATAACTTGCAACCCAACCCTCCAACGTACACAAAATGAGGTATTTTATCAGATATTGCCAGAATCTTTGACCCATTGGGATGCCTTACACCATTGACATTATTTGCAATACAACATATTCAGTTACTCTGGCTTGCGCACGAAGAATGGGATTCCACAGCGCCACCTGATATAAGTGCCAGATGGACCACGTTTATCCATCTCTATTCTGCGTTGCATCGCCCACAACTTCTCAGATGCCACTTTTGAATTGCATGGATTTGCTGACAGCTCGGAGAAGGGCTACGCTGCTGTTGTGTATCTTCGAGCTGCATCTAACTGGTAGGATCACCACACATTTACTATTGACTAAAACTAAGGTAGCTCCTTTAAAGCGAGTTACTCTTCCCAGGTTGGGGTTGTATGCTGTTGTTTTACTTTCTAGGTGTTTACGTTTGCTTCTCGATAAGACTTACACCTGTCTTACAGTTAGACAGCATGTATGCTTGGTCTGATTCATCTGTTGCAATTTCCTGGATAAAGATATCTCCTTATGTTTGGAAGACATTTGTCGCAANTATGCTTGGTCTGATTCATCTGTTGCAATTTCCTGGATAAAGATGTCTCCTTATGTTTGGAAGACATTTGTCGCAACCAGGTGACTCTGATACAAGAATGCACCTTGGTGGACTCGTGGCATCATGTGGCAAGTAAATATAATCCTGATGACTACGTCTCGAGGCCTTACCTCTGGACAGCTAGCAGACCACCCACTTTGGTGGTCTGTGCCATCATGGTTGCATCAACCAAAGAGCGAATGGTCGCAGAGCAATCATGTAATGCACAGATCCACTGTTAATAATGAATGCAATAAATGCCTTGTCCTGACAGCAATCTTAGAAAAGTCATGTCTTTTGGAATTACTTGAACATTTTTCCAAGTTAAAAATGGTTCAACTAATTGTTGCCATTTGAGTTTGAGTTACGACAAATCTTCATCTGAGGCTAAACTCAGTTTACGGCCCAGTCTTGCCTGATGAAATGCAGCATGCATTACTGCTCCTTATCAAAGCTACACAGAACCAGGCATTAGCAGAAGTAGTGCAAAGATTGGCTGACCAGCAACTCTGCTCACCTGCTATAAGATGCAGGTAAGCAGTTTGTTGATGCAGAAGGAATCCTGCGTGTAGGTGACAGATTTCATCAGTCAGACCTAGCGTATAATGAGAAACATCCGATTCTTCTCCCAAAGTGCAGTCGTCTTGCTGAACTTCTAATTAATCATATCAATGGATATTTTCTTCATCCTGGGCCCAGTTCAATTCAGTCATTACTGCAACGTCAATTTAGGTTACCGGGTGCACAAAATGTGATTTGAGGCCATCTTTGTAAGTGTATTCATTGCTTTCGTGCTCGTCCGACAAGTCACAATCCTGCAATGGCAAGCCTTTCAGCCAGTAGAGTGGGTCAAGCTAAGTCCTTCCTCACCTCTGGTGTTGATTATGCTGGGCCAATCCCAATTACTATGGTGCTAACAAGAAGACCTCGCATACTGCAGGCATACAGTTGTCTTTTTGTATGATTTGCCACAAAAGTAGTGCATTCAGAGCTATCGCCTGAAAGCTTTCTTGCTGCATTCAGATGTTTCATTGCACGTCGTGGGCAGTGTACTCATTTACATGATGACTGTGGCACAACTTTCTAGGGGCTAATCGACACTTATCAAAGCTGCAAAAGATCTTGGCTGACAAAAAGTGTCTTACTGACAAGCTAGCGGAAGACACAATAACTTGGCATTTTATTCTGCCATCAGCCCTGCACACTGGAGGACTCTGACTCTGGGAGCCAGGCATCAAATCTGCTAAGTCTCTGTTGAGCCAAGTGGTGGGCGGTCAGCCACTGTCGTATGAGGAAATGTACACGGTGCTGACTCAGATTGAAGCCACGCTCAACTCTAGACCATTTCCAATTACCCTGACTCCAAGTTATTTTCTGTTCCTTGGCCCTCCTCAAGTGTTACCAGAACATGACTTCACCGAGGCACCTACAAACAGATTGAACAGGTGGTNAATCCTGATGACTACGTCTCGAGGCCTTACCTCTGGACAGCTAGCAGACCACCCACTTTGGTGGTCTGTGCCATCGTTGTTGCATCAACCAAAGAGCAATCATGTCATTCACAGATCCACTGTTAATAATGAATGCAAAACCCTTGTCCTGACAGCAATCTTAGAAAAGTCAANAATCATGTCATTCACAGATCCACTGTTAATAATGAATGCAAAACCCTTGTCCTGACAGCAATCTTAGAAAAGTCAAGTTTTTTGGAATAACTTGAACATTTTTCCAAGTTAAAAATGGTTCAACTAATTGTTGCCGTTTGAGTTACGACAAATCTTCATCTGAGGCTAAACTCAGTTTACGGCCCAGTCTTGCCTAATGAAATGCAGCATGCATTAATGCTCCTAATCAAGGCTAATCAGAACCAGGAATTTGCAGATAAAGTGCAAAGATTGGCTGACCAGCAACTCTGCTCACCTGCTATAAGATGCAGGTAAGCAGTTTGTTGATGCAGAAGGAATCCTGCGTGTAGGTGACAGATTTCATCAGTCAGACCTAGCGTATAATGAGAAACATCCGATTCTTCTCCCAAAGTGCAGTCGTCTTGCCGAACTTCTAATTAATCATATCAATGGATATTTCCTTCATCCCGGGCCCAGTACAATTCAGTCATTACTGCAACATGAATTTTGGAGGTCGTCTTCGTAAGCGTATTCGTTGCTCTTGTGCTCGTCCGGCAAGTCACAATCCTGCAGTGGCAAGCCGTCGTCCAGCCAGTAGAGTGGGTCAAGCTAAGTCCTTCCTCACCTCTGGTGTTGATTATGCTGGGCCAATCCCAATTACTATGGTGCTAACAAGAAGACCTCGCATACTGCAGGCATACAGTTGTCTTTTTGTATGATTTGCCACAAAGGTAGTGCATTCAGAGCTATCGCCTGAAACCTTTCTTGCTGCATTCAGATGTTTCATTGCACATCATGGGCAAGGCACTAACTTGCATAGTGACTGTGGCACTAACTTTGTATGGACTAATCGTCACTTGTCAACGCTGCAAGAGTTCTGTGCTGACAACACGTATTGTACTGACAAGCTAGCGGAAGACACAATAACTTGGCATTTTATTCGGCCATCAGCCCTGCACACTGGAGGACTCTGACTCTGGGAGCCAGGCATCAATACTGCTAAGTCTCTGTTGAGAAAGTGGTGGGCAGTCAGCCACTGTCGTATGAAGAGATGCACGTGGTACTGACTCAGATTGAAGCCACGCTCAACTCTAAACCACTTTGTGCCATTTACAGTGATCCAAATGACTTATCTGCCCTGACTCAAGTCATTTTCTAGAACAGGACTTCACCAAGGAAACTACAAACAGATTGAACAGGTGGTCACTAATTCAACAAATCCATCAGTCTTTCTGGAAACACTGGCATACCCAGGGACAAATAGATTAAGAACAATGACACCCAGAAAATTGGTGAATTGCTCCTCATCCGCGATAACAACCTTCCACTGCTCTGTTGGCGACTAGGGAGCATCACAAAGATACTGTCCGAGTCGGAGCATTGTACGGACTGCCCAGGTCCTCACTCAACAGGGAGACCTGACTCGCCCTGAAGTCAAGTGTGTCCACTACCAGTTAATTAATTAGTTGAAGTGTGCTCTCTTCAAGGTGGATGGGATGTTTAGAACATGTATTTCCTGCGGAGTGCATTGTAGACAAATTTTTTAATTTGTTCTCGCCCACTTTTTGTGGATGCCATCCCATCTTGTCCGTCATATTGACTAAACAAACAAATGAACAACAAAGAGTTGGTTGTGCGAAAGAGAGAGAGAGAAGAAGAAGAAGAAGAAGAAGAAAAAAAGAAGAGAGAGAGAGAGAGAAACAGACACACACACACTCTCTCTGTCTCTTACAGATAAATCTGTGGAAAACTATACAAAGTTTGAAAAGTCGTGGTTGTTTGTTACCTGACAGTTATGGGATTGGGTGGGAGGCTGCATAATTCCATTTTCTTAGTGAAGAGGGATGACATTGCACACCAAGTCTTCACAGATTTTAGATCTCAGATAGTTTCTAATTGAATTCTTTGTACAAAAACGTGTTTGTTCAATGATGAATACCTCTTTCAAATAATTCACATGTTTGAAAATGGATAAGAAATTTCATCTTAGTTTTTTAACCAACCTGAGTACAGAATAATTCTATATAATACACCTAATTCTGTAAATCTCAGTTGCGATATTAAGTATGTACATACAACCAATTACTTTACATTCCAGTACACTGCAATTGTATTATACATTATTCACGGTAAAGAGAGCAATTTTGAAAGCCCTCTCATTTAGAATAATAGTCAATAAATATATTTTATTTGGCCTTAGGCGTTACCTTCAGAGTGCGGTGGAATATACACACTTGAGTTTATTACTTACATGGCAAATGGCAATACTTATTTCAAAAGTTGGTTAAAGGATAAAAAATGGCTCAATGGAAAAAAATAACTAGGGCCTCAAAAGTGGTCACTCTATCATGAACAGCCCATATCAAAGCTTTCAAGGCTTCAGAACTGCATCAGTTGTGAACACTCACTCGCTTCGTAAGATGATAAACTTTCTAGAATATCAGATACGGCAGGAATAGGGCCCTAGGCTGCTGATTACATTATAACAGTGACAATGTACTACTCGTGGATAGACACAAACACCAAAGTCGCACAGATTCAGCATGCCACTTGAACCACAGATCCTCAAACAAATACGAGTAACTCAGATATCGCTCTGGTTGTCCCTTACCACGGCGGCATGGACAAACTAAGAACCTTTCTCAGCTGTAGCCTCATCACCACTCACTCAAAACTTGTTCTCCAAATGACCTCCCAACCTTAGAAACAAACTGGTGCACCCGTGGAGTTCTCATCCAATAGCCCACGTTGTGGCTCTAGTGCTACACACCAGTCTTCCACCTCCTTCAACAGCAGGCTCACCAATCTGACTTAGCCTATATGGAGTAGTACAACTGTGCAACAGAAAACTGTATCTACCAGCGACAGTACGTTCATTGCAATGCAGAGAACATTGGCCTTGCTACAAACAATCTCGGACAAAGAACAAATGATCATAGAGTGGACACCATACAAGCCATAGCTTGGCGTAAATGCAAACTTGAAGGAGAAGCCAGTCGTAGCATCTCACAACCAGAACTTTGACTCCTGTTACACAAGCAGAGTGGTGACGGCCCTACCATCTTCTACTGTCGACTCTCGTTGTACAGAAAACGCATGTACAGATAAACCGTATCCACAGTTAATTTTCAGTGGTCCCGGCTAAACTCCTAAACAAATAATGATAAAGCTAACCGCGTGTATCGTTTATTGGCTGTTGCATCGATCAAAATATATTTCAATTCTGTCACCTAAAATTTCCCGCAACAATAACTTTTAAGCTGGTTGTTTATGTAAACGTTGAGTAACTGGATGTGAAATACGTCACCGGCACGCATGCTGGGGTTTATCACTGCTCTGCGGTGAGTAGTCTTCCCAACACGTCTGCTCTGTGGTGCGACGTGCGAGTCTGGCTTGCTATCTCCCCTTACATACCTGATGAGAGGGGAAGTGGTTACCTAGC
Organism: Clitarchus hookeri; assembly: GCA_002778355.1. Lineage (NCBI taxonomy): Eukaryota > Metazoa > Arthropoda > Insecta > Phasmatodea > Phasmatidae > Clitarchus > Clitarchus hookeri. The sequence goes on from NQII01005398.1 coordinate 119,356, forward strand.
AACCAGCATGGCGACCTAGCATCCTCTCTCTCACCTCTCTTTTTGTCTCTCTCAGCCACGCACCTTTTTTCCTCCCCTTACATGCCATCGAGGGGAAGCAGTTCAAGAAAAAGCACGTTCCCTCTCTCTCTCTCAGACTCTCGCACTTGCCTTCACATGCCGGCCGCAGAGCGAATAAAGTGCTACTGGTGAACATAGAAATTTTATCAAGATTATCCGTCGCTATCATCACTTGTATTTCAAAGCAAATGGTTTCTGCTGAAAATGTTAGTGCAATACCTTTTCACCAGGCATTATTATTTGCAAAGATAAAGAAAGCGTCTGCACCTGGCTGCTACAGCATGTAGGCCACGTCGAGAAGGCGGAGTCAAAGATGCAGAAGGTGTCAAATAAACGTGGACAGCCGGCAGTAACAGAGTTTGAAATTCAGTAATGTGTATTTTAGACATGGCCATTATTCTGACCATCATTGACAAGGTCACAAATGGTGAAAATTCAATAAAAATTCTTAATGGAAGCAAGTAGGTTTCGTGACGAAAACCACGTAAGTGCAAGTTTTGATTCTAAATAAATAATTTTCAAAATAAGTGACACTAAATAAATTTTGAGAAACATGTTTTATAACTTTGCACATACTGAGTTAGAACATCTGAAATTTGTATAATTACAGGAAATTTAAGGAAAATAGGTTTTTCAATTTAGCTTTTAAATGTTTAGGTGACAGCTTTCACAGCCCGTGCACTCTACACCTGTAGGTGTTGAAGTTGCAGGAAGTACAGCGCACACCAACAATGTGTGAAACAAACACGACACACAAGGAAGCGCACAGAGCGCCATGCGAGGCAGAGTGCAGCTGTTTATCAGCACCTCTTACAAGTTAACAAGGGAACCCTGCGGTCACAACAGTCATAAGATAATACGTACAGGAGAAAACGTCAACGATCTTACATCTGACAACATTTATTGCAATATAAAATTAATATAAACAAGTCTCAACATTACTTGTAATAAATATTTAATATTTTTAATTTACTTACACAATACTTTTCAGATTCTCTTCCATTAAATATCAGTAGCAATTAAAAAAGGTGCCCAGAAATTATTTTTAAAATTTGTTTTGCATTATTAAGAGATGTCAGCAATACAATCTGGAAGTGGATAGTGTCCAAATATATTAAAAGTTTCCAAGGATAGTCTACCAGTGAACACACTGATGATGCTGTGCCAAGGAGAGAGATTGTACTGCCTAAAAGAAGTTAATGTATAAAGTGGCAAATGGTGAAAATTTAAGCATTACCATATTAAAAAATGTATAAAATTTAAAATATACTATTATTCTCCTAATAGCTAAATTATAACTACCATAAAAAATTAAAGCCATCCTTTAAGTGTTAACATTAAACAATATAACAGTTTTCAGCTATTTCACAAGTCGTCATCGGAATCATCAGAGTCTCTTCCTCGGATGATCTTCTGTTTCATGCCGTCTCTGCCCAACAGGCTCGCGGACGTCTTCTTCTTCTCCTGGTCGGGTGGCTCCAGAAGGTTGCCGGTGTAGTTGATGACGTCTGCCTGGGCTATCCGCCACTCCAGCATGTCCGTGGAGAAGTCATCGCAGTTGCCCACGTCTGTGAACCCCACTATGTAGTCCTTCGTCTTACCCTCCTTCACAAGTGCTAATGTAGGGATGATCTTTATCCGCAGGCGCCCTGAAAACATGCACGTACAGTGATGTGTATAGAAACATGTGTTACATTACTATCACTTTTAGTGTTTGCATTATACAAGACAGAGTTTCTCGTATTATGAGTGAAACATTCTCATTTGGTTTACCTTGCCAAACTCATTGGGTTCTGTTGTTAAATATTTATTATTTTGAAGTGTTGAGAATGGGATAATAGATTTCCAATGACTGTTTATTTTATAAAAATTAAATTATGAGTAAAAATTCTTATTTTAATTCTTTTTTACGTTGTTTGTCATTTTCATCANTGTTTACCTTGCCAAACTCACTGGGTTCTGTTGTTAAATATTTATTATTTTGAAGTGTTGAGAATGGGGTAATAGATTCCCAATGACTGTTTATTTTATAAAAATTAAATTATGAGTAAAAATTTATATTTTTATTCTTTTTTACGTTGTGTGTCATTTCCATCAGTATTTTAATTTTGAGAATGTATACGGACTAATGCCTTTGCTCATTTGATCTGATACTTGTCAATACAGTTTACTGGGCATGTTAAAATATTACTAGCTAATTTAATTTTCACTTTTCTAAAAGCGCACAATTTGCACATGATATTAAAGGCTCATTACACCAAAATATTTTTATGCAAATATGTAAAGCAATATGATTTAAACAATGCAGACCAATATGTTATCTACAATAATTTATAACAAAAAAATTTCTACTGTACAAATGTCTAGCTCTGCTAATTTAAATGGGACATGAGCAAATGTTATAATATGTACTACAAGATTACTCTTAAATAGAGAAAGTCTGGAGATGACAGATGAGCCTACTAACCTTGAAACTACAGTAGTGAGTGAAGAGATTTGGACGGCTCTTAACATCAAAGTCTTGAGAGCCAATGAGGGTGAAGTGAGGTGAGCATGGAGCAATGCCAGAATGAAGGTGCGGGGGAAATGGGAGATCCCAGAGAAAACCCGCAGACCAGCGGCATCGTACGGCAAGATTCCCACATGCCAAAATCAAGGAGCGACCCCGCCGGGACTCGAAGGCGGTTCGCCTAGGTGGAAGGTGAGTATTCTAACTACACGACTGCGGCCCCAAAACTACAGTAGTTTCAAAGCACCACCAAAGCTGCTGCCTCTCAGCCACACAAGCATGGCGCCGTAAAAGCAACCACTGTTACCAAGGACACCTCTCTATGCAATTATTTAATATAATAATCAGCTGTTATTTTATTCTTATATTTTTTTTATTAATTATTTCTGATGCACATGAAAAATTAGCATTTTTTGTATAATTGATTAAGTTAGTGATAACTGTTATAGAGCCACAATAATTCACCCTTAAAAATAAATAAAGAAAAGCAAATATAAACCTAAGTAGACTCCACATCACATTACGAGTAATTAAACACAATAATCAAATTTGTATCACTATATACTACAGTTATATTGGATAGCAAGCAGCCAAATTTCAAGTTTTTAGAAACAAATTTTGCTTATAATGTATTCACGGTAACTTCAAGATTTTCTGAAGCCCTGCTAAAGATCTACTTTCAGGGAGCTGATTATGTATCATTCCGCAGTATGTATACAAAACATTGCCATGTGACACCTGTCAAATGTTTTGTAAACAAACAGTGCCATGTGGGAACTGTCAAATATTTTGTTAACAGTGTCCATGTGGGAACTACCAAATTTTATTTTTGAAGAGAAACAATGCCATGCAAATCTTAACTGTCATATACTTTAATAAAATTCTCCAAATGTCTAAAAAATGCTAATCAATTTAGCAAAATATTGTAATACATACAAAAAGGTAGATTGAAGTATATATCGGAACTGTTAATTATATAATTTAATTAAAGTTTACTTATTATATTAAGATTTATTTACATAATTGGTATAAGGAAAAAGTTAAATTTTACATAATAAACTTTTGGAAGTAGCACTCAGGTTAAAGATTTCACTGTGATAAATGGTACCGTATTTTATCGCATATAAGTGGCACATTTTATTTAAAAAAAAATTTATTGAAAACTTGGGGTGCGACTTATAAGTGAGAAAAATTCCTCCAGCCCCGCACTAACGTTTCATTTACTACGAATTCACGGCCCGCGGCTCGATTTCCAAACTCTTCAGCGAACAAAATCACTTTCATTTTGAAACCTGCGGTGTAGGTACATCTCTGTTCCATCAAGAACTGTCGCGCTTCTTCACTGCAACATAAAAACAACACTATGCGGCGGAAAGACGAGTCACGGCTAACATTTGGCACTGAAGAACCAACGCTAATGTGCTGCCATCTCTTGGTCTCCACAAAAAGCTTTCGAAAATAATCGATTATCAGTTGGCGGCGACCAAAATTCGATTCCTTTGCATTCTTTGCGAAGGGAATAACGTAACGGAAATATTCAAATGCCTTTCTATATTTTGCACGTTTATTTGATAAACTGCAGAAATAACAACGCTAATACTAAAATTACATCTTAACCTAGAATTATCTTGTAAGTAGAAAGAATGTGTTACGTTAGTTTTATAACCACAATTCAGCGTCTCCAATATGGCGTGGTTATACTTCTGAAAAAAACGTGCCCAAACGAACAAGATGGAGTGTACGAGTCCGCTGGACAACAACTGAAATTTATTTAATTTCAATTAATAACGGTGAAATCTTTACCCATGAGTGCTACGTAAAAATGTAAATATATAGTTTAGCAATATTAACTTTACAATTACGGCATTAAATTTATACATATTAATATTTAACCTACGAACTATTTCTTTTCAGCTATAACCAACATGTCCCTTCAAAATCCGTTGTTAATTCTTACGGACTTTTAACAAATTATTAAAATTTATTGAAAAAATATACTTAAAACTTAAAACAACCAATTTATATAGTGCTTCAGTGCTAAAAGCAAGACAAAACCTTTTTCCATATACCATTTTTTTATAACCAATTGAACATGTAACTCCTAGGGTGATTTTTCAAAGGTTCTTTTCAAAAGTATCGAAGATACCGTGAATGGATTATAACTATGATATTTTAGCACTCACAGTAAATTCTTGTTAAATAATGATAATGGGGACCAGTATATAAAAAAACAGTCAACCAAACTCAGATTTACCACAAATAATTTGTTATTTTCAAATATATAGAACAGGAATCGCTACCTTGACTGTGATAGGACGTGTTAACAAATAATTTTTTCACAAAAAAGTTTTGTTTGCAATCCTGAAGGCAAATGTAGAGTGTTTTACAACATTGAAAGAATGAATGTGATGATGAAATTTATTCGCATGGTAGATAAATTACAAGAAGAGAAGAGAAAATCTATTAGTTTTGGAAAGCTTCCTGTGCACTGCATAAAGACGACGGCACATGGTCTCTGGTCGCAATGTTGGGAGGACACTGCAAAATGTCCGTGTCCATAATCCTTTTTTTAAATTTATAAAAGGGTTGCATGGATAAGCCACAAATTGGGTTACTGAAGCACAAAAATGCAGGAGTGCACTAAAGTTCTAGAAAACATAATATGCAATAATCTGAAACTTTCAGACTTGACATTTAAAAATTACCTCAGTCGCAAATAGTTTACGTTGTGATGTTAACCGACTGGCAATATGCTATGTTGACACAAATTACCCAAAGTCAGTCTCTTTACTTATTTAAAGTATAATGCATTAACTGATGACCATTGAGTGGTGAGGGGAGAGATCTGGGTGGCTCGCAACCCGAGGTCTTGAGAGCCGATGAGGGTGCATTATGCAGCAGCGCCAGAATGCAAGAGCAGAGGAAACGGGAGATTCCCGAAAAAACCCGCTGACCAGCAAAACTATCTAGCACGATTCCCATGTGTGAAAATCCAGGAGTGAACCTGCCGGGAATCGAACCCAGTTTGCTTAGATGGGAGGCAAGTAGTCTGACCACTATACCACCATGGTCCCGTGTTTATAGTACACTTAGGGCCAGTTGTACCAACACGGTGTCTATTCTATTGTTAACTAACACCCTGTTAGCTTAACCCCTTGGNCACTTAGGGCCAGTTGTACCAACACGGTGTCTATTCTATTGTTAACTAACACCCTGTTAGCTTAACCCCTTGGTAAGATACGAACTGTGTTGTATCACCACACTAAATTTTTTGATTAGGTACCAGAGAGTTAAGAGGTTTGGTGGTTTNTAAGATACGAACTGTGTTGTATCACCACACTAAATTTTTTGATTAGGTACCAGAGAGTTAAGAGGTTTGGTGGTTTATTTATGCTTATGTTGGTAATTAAACTCCTGGAAATCCAGTATTTTATACTGAAAACTTTGACAATGTTGGCAAAAGCGCAGGGTTTGTTTATTTTTTATTTGTGATTTGCAAATGTATGAAAACTTGACGTACGTCAAATATTAATAAGTGAGCATGTAGATGCCATACAAATGAGAGAACATCATTTGAAATAAGTAATATTAGTTTTTCTTTGTAAGAATTTCTTTTTGCATTACCTATGATTCAAAATTGCATTAATAATCTTGTGCCACTGCTATATACTTCATTCAATATTGCCCACAATATAATTACTCCCATATTAAAACCACGTGTTCTAAATATGTGATGTAATCAAGCTGATATGAAGAGTTTGAATGCAAATGCTGATATCAACTGCGTTGTTACAACTTTCAAAATCTGTTTTGTTTTATATTTTCATGAGACAAAACTTTTTTTAAATATTATGAAACGAGTTGTGAAAACTCACTTTGCAGTGTCTCAATTTGTTTACTTCAGAAACAGAATGCTGCGACAGTGCTTTGGNAACGAGTTGTGAAAACTCACTTTGCAGTGTCTCAATTTGTTTACTTCAGAAACAGAATGCTGCGACAGTGCTTTGGCGTTTTAAAGTTGTTCGCGAAAAAATAATGTTCATACAAACTTCGCATGACCTTGAGGTTGGGTTTCATCAAATTAATCATTTTGTATGTGGCTTTTCATAACTTAGGAAATTTAAATTTTCTACCTAAAAAGTGACAGTATTTCTAATTGAAGAATTAAATATAATGTGCCTATGATGTAATTTATAACAAATCGTTAAATTATGTTAAAACCGTAACTACTATAACTTATTCACCCACCTAGGACGTCTTGTCATTCTCACAATTTTTTGGTATAAACTTTAACTGAACTTAATATTGGAATCAATTGCTTTAAATAGCAGTAATAACTATGGTGCAATTTGAAACTGAGTAATGTCGATATGTAACCATTATAAGCCACTGCATGGATTCTTGTACTCGTCTAGGATTGTACCTTGTGTGCAGCAAATATGCTGTACACAGCCGTGGTCTTGTGATTTCAAACACAAAATATTTACAAGCTGGTTCTCCCTATTAACATTAGGCACAATCTACGAGACGTTTTTACATTGTAAACATGCCTCAATGCAATTTAAAAAAATTTTAATCTCATAGGATGAACAAATTTGGTTGAAAACAGTGCAAACGTTTGTACACATTTCCAATCATCTTTTCAGATTCTGCATACAAATTGTGAATTTGCTTGGTTAACACACTTGCACAGTTTNGTACACATTTCCAATCATCTTTTCAGATTCTGCATACAAATTGTGAATTTGCTTGGTTAACACACTTGCACAGTTTGCTGTCTATCTATGTACATACCCAAATCCCCTATCTTTAAGTCAATAAAACTATTCACGTCCCAATAACTAAAATATTATTTTGTTGAAATAACGTTTCAATAATATAAATTTTTATTAGCATTCATGAGTTGCAGTCTTTCATTTACTTGTTTTATTATTTTCATGCTCGCTAACCACCCAGATAAGATGCTTAACAGGCCAACCCATGGCAGGATAGCTAAAAGAGAATAACATCTCCAGATGGAGTTGAATGTGTTATGAGGCAATCTTGTAGTCCAGTGCACGTGTTTACTTACTTTACAGTTTGGACTAGTGACCTGTTTATCATAAGCCCCCACTCTGCATGTGTCACTCATTCTGAGTAAATAAAGCCATTAAACTGCTTGATATGATACATGGAACATTCCTACGAGTGTCGTTAACGTTCTGTCCACTTTAATTCATCTGTTTACTATGAACCCAGGCGCTGATCCATATATTTAAGGGAAGGGAGGAAGTTAGACTTACTCGTATCTAAACAGATTTTTTCGTGCATTAGTAGTAGATACACGCGCGCACGCGCGCGCACACACACACACACATGCTTGCTGTTTTAAATGAAACGCTTATGAATAGAAAACTATGTTGATGCAGGAAAGTTAATAAAATTATAAAACAAAAGTAACAAAATTTATGGAGATATATTCCACTAGTCNACTATGTTGATGCAGGAAAGTTAATAAAATTATAAAACAAAAGTAACAAAATTTATGGAGATATATTCCACTAGTCACACTTTAAAACAATATACTTAAGAAGAAAGAAAGAAGCTAGTGAATGATGAAGTACAATAAACTCGCAACATAATGGCCCTTCTACCTACATGTTATGTGCATTGTTCTTTATGGACAGTTTAATGATACAAAAACTGATTAAATGTAATAAAAAGTCACAATTTGACAGCATGCAAAAATTAATGCACGTGTTTCTTTAAGAAAAAGAACAGAAACTCCAATACAATTATAACTCTGCACTCCTTCACATCTCATGCTCACTGCTTTGGGTAAAAGTTTTATAGGTTCAAAAGTAAATTTATCACATGCATTCAAGGTTGACAATGCAGTTTTTTTTATAGGTGGAATCACTAAAGAATAGACATTCTCTTCAATCCAAAAACTCACCTAGCTCTACATTCCCCATTAATAAAACTGAATATGTTTTAGATTCGTCCCTTTATAGATCTGCACAGTTCCGCATTGTCATATTTCTGCCAAGGGTGACATCATGGCTGCTTGTTCAGTTCAGCACAAACTTTGTCAACAGAAACCAGGAGATCGTAACCCGGGGTTCGAAGATGTGCAAATGTTCTATCTCCCAAGCTAGATGGAGGAGGGAAAAAGGAAGTGGCTACCCNATGTTTTAGATTCGTCCCTTTATAGATCTGCACAGTTCCGCATTGTCATATTTCTGCCAAGGGTGACATCATGGCTACTTGTTCAGTTCAGCACAAACTTTGTCAACAGAAACCAGGAGATCGTAACCTGGGGTTCGAAGATGTGCAAATGTTCTATCTCCCAAGCTAGATAGAGGAGGGAAAAAGGAAGTGGCTACACGCACAAGGCTTCATCTTCTTTACCTCCACCCAGAAAGTACAGTCGCAGAGGAAGAACACAACCTCGAAGAGAGAACTGCTATATTGCACTGGGGACTGCTGTTGTCAGTCAGAGGTGCTTGGAGGGTAGACAATATCAGCAACTCTCCGCGACAGTTACACCAGGCCACTGTTTCCTGCCTTGAAGCATTCTTTAAGGCCAACTGCAAAAATATACTACATGGTGCTTCTACAGTTACAGCTGGAGCTGATCAATTTTCGGAGCTTAATGGACAAGGTGTAGCTCGTAGTTCGTGTGCTGAATAGCGCACTGACTGAAATGCAAGTAGTTCATTATAGTTTAAAATGGAACAGTTTCTAATTTTTAAAATTAATTACTGAGGACAAAGGACATTGAAATTTTTGTAATGCAAAAGTATTCACTATTTAGCAATGCTACAAAGCTAGTCTGAAACAAAAAGCCAACTAGCTCAAGATGTTCTCAAATACCATGGGATACGCTTTATAGAATGCTTTCTCAGTTCGTATGTAAATAAACAAACTATGAAAATGGACAGAGACTGCATTAAGATAACGTAAAAAATTTAATTGAGATGTAAACAGGATCTCAAAGTAACTTAGTACGTGAGATGTCTCGAAGATAGTAATACAAGTAAAGCAGTCTTGGTTGTTCAGTATGCCAGAGTTATAGAAACACACAACAATTTTTCTGACTAGAACAAATTATATTTGAAGTATTCTTTAAAATATTTAACTCTCAACTTACTGTTGCACTTACACTTAGATGGGATCAAAATACTAAAGTAATATACAACAATTACTAAACAACTTGTTTGAACACCCGAGATGGCACAGTAGTCAAATATTGGACTTGTATTTGGGAGGACCCCAGATCTGAATCTCACGTTTATTTTCCTGAAATAACTTCATCATCCATGACCGAGTGATTCCCTAATTCCACTGAATAATTACACACCTTCTTTATACAATACACAAACATCAGTGCTCAGCCTTGGAAACATCAGCATCTGTCTTCAAGCACACGTAACACCTGACTTTCACTAACTACTGAACAAATGAGACGGTAGCGTCCGCGCAGCTCGATGGGAAGAAGCTTAGCGCAACGGATGTGCGTGGGGTAGAGGAGGGCTTGTACCTGCGCGATCGCTGGTGTGAAGAAAACCGCTTGACATCGCAGACACCATAAATACCTACTAACAACCATCATTCTGCATTTGTCAAGTTGGTATTGATTGGAAATAGCTTCAATATGATGGTTACGTCAACTGTAAACAAATTATCTTAGTTAATTTAAGTATAATGCATGGATCTGCCTCTGTACGAGCCTAGACAGAAGGAAGGAAAGAACAAAAGAGAACCTCTCTCCTAAAATGACAGTTATAGAATTGTCTTTCACTCTCATACTGTCATTAAAATATTTGNATTGATTGGAAATAGCTTCAATATGATGGTTACGTCAACTGTAAACAAATTATCTTAGTTAATTTAAGTATAATGCCTCTGCACGAGCCTAGACAGAAGGAAGGAAAGAACAAAAGAGAACCTCTCTCCTAAAATTACAGTTATAGAATTGTCTTTCACTCTCATACTGTCATTAAAATATTCGTCATTCCCTTTTCATATTTAGCTAGTAAACAAACAATTTTGGCTAAAACACTATTCTGAAGTTAATTACTCACATCCGGTACACAAAAGCATGGGAATGGTGTCTNTGTCATTCCCTTTTCATATTTAGCTAGTAAACAAACAATTTTGGCTAAAACACTATTCTGAAGTTAAATACTCACATCCGGTACACAAAAGCATGGGAATGGTGTCTTGGCTAGACATGGCAACTTTAAGGTGAGAGGAAAGACACACACATGACTTATATGACACTGCAATATAATGGAAGTATCACTGTTGGGCAGATAATAGTACTATTACATTATCTTAATAGAACTTATATTGCTACACATGACAAATGATTGCTTATAACTAGGGATGGCCCGAATAACGGTTCCGGTTCCTGTACCGATTCTACAATTTAAATATTGGTTCCAGTATTCGGTTCTATTTTGAATACTTGCCTTTTGCTTACAACTTTATTAAACCAATGCAGGTAAAATTCATTAAATGTTTTATTTAACCTATAGAAGAATTGAACAATAAAAAAGTGTGAAGAAGTTTTAATGTATACAGATAATCTTGTTGTATTAAATTTATGTAAGGTATTAATTAATATGCGGTGATTGTGATATGTTTGAAAAATACTTTAGTTAAATAACATGGGTGGCACTAAAAGCAAAAACATTGTGGGTACTGTGTGATTAACGTATGGTCGTTAACAGAATGTCAACAACTGTGGGTGATGGGCTTCCTTTTTTTTTGTCTCTTTCATGCAGTGACCTGCTGGTTTTTCACTGTGCTGGAATGTAGGGAGTGGAGAGTTGATGCGAGAGGGCGAGATGAGATAGCAGACTGCTCCTCTACACTTCACTGTTTACGACCATCACTCCTTTATTTTTTTTCCGTGTATGGCGCACCCCAGAAATTTTCCCCTTTATTTTGGGGAAAAAAAGGGCGCGCTATACAAGAGTAATTACACTGTAGTTATTTTTGTAACAAGAGAGTTTTGCCATTGCTGTGTAGAAACGAGAACCGGTACAAATTGGAACGGAAGAAATGAGCCGACCCATCCCTACTTATAACACTAACCATCAGCCTGTGGAACACACATTAAAGTTGTTAAATAAAAAAAATTAACGTAATGTTAAATTGAGAGGTTTCGGTCACAGGTCTTGAGTGCCGGCAAGAATGACTTGACGGGAGTACCCAGAGAAAACCAGCAAACTAAAAGGGATGTTTGTCAAGTTTACAGCATGTGAAAATCCTCGCGACTCTACTGAGAATCTAATCTGGTTCGCCACGGTAAGAGGTGAGTGGTCTTAACTGGTTACCACCATAGCCACCTAAAAAATTTGAAACTGTACAATATTGTTAAATACTTTCCAAATTCTACATGGCTGGCTGAATTTCTGTGGAATTTGTACTGAACGGTCTTCAAAAATAAAATACATGAATTCTTTCAAAATTTTTTTGAGATTCAAAAAGGCAATTTTTAAATTTTTATAGCAGTAACATGCAACTACCACAGAAATTTTTATAATACAAAATGTCAAATTGGCAGGGTATTTGCAGATTGCAAATTCAGAATTTCAGCTGTTTATGTTGGTACTATTAATATCGCTAGTAAATTCAGTTTTGTAACATTATGTCATCTAAAAACACGTAACACAAAAGGGCAAAACCCTTGTCTCAAGTTTACAAATGGTATGGTGAAACTTTGGACGATGCTCAAAGATGGGATACCATAACATTCTCTGAAGTTCAAACAGAGCACTTAAAACTGTGACATAAATATTCAAATTTTGTCCCATTTAAGGTAGAAGTAGGAGAGGCTTTCACTGGAGAAATGCACAGACTATAGCTACAACATGCACAACTCATTACACTGCCAAAATTGCCAGGAAAGTACTTTTTATGTTGCAGACAAATGCATGGCTTTAGTAACACTGTAAAATATTTTGCTAGAATTTACTTATATATCAATTAGTAATAAAGTATTTTTAATCAAATTTTAAGTATATTACATGCTTTAAAAAGCACACGTTGAAAAAAAATTGAACAAGATTATTATTATAATTACTCTGGTTGTATGTAATTAAATATTTGTAGTAATGATTTGGAAATATTTTATATAACTGATTAAAAATAGGCAACTATTTCAACCACAAATGTAAACATTTTTGGAACTGAAATGAATTTACATAAAAACAATTATTAGAAAGGTTTTTTAACATTAGTACTGATATTTTCTTCACCAAAGTAATTGTTGTGACGGCCTTACTTGGAGAAGGTTTTCTTGCAAATTGTGTTTCTGAAGCATCTAGAATAGAAATATGCTTACAATTCTGATTAAAAATAAACTTGTATTAATAAATTTTTTTAATATTTCAATAGGCAAAGTCTTGCAAAATATATTCTTGTGTCACGAAATATACGCAATGTTCGCAGTACTTTTCCGACAACTTTGGTAACGGGCACTACTATTTAATGAGTTGTGCATGTTGTAGGTATAGTCGAGTGCGGCGAGCCATAGCAAGCCACTCTGCTTCTACAGTAAACACAAGACACGAGTAACAAGGTCGGTGACATTCGTCAAACTGACGGCCAATGAGCACGGCAGTGCTACTATACCTGTGAGAAATGGACAGCGCTCCACATCCAGCTTCACAAATCTTGTTTCGATGTGAGACTTGGCCATGATTTTCAGGTGGTGGTCCACTATCTTACAACGCGGAGAGTCACTCTTGTAGAAATGGCACACCACGTTAGTTGATTTCTTGGTCACTTCAAAAAACTCCTTTTCTTCTGGAATCTCCGAGTACTCACCGTGACCCTGCACAGAAGACCCAAGGAAACTCTTACTCTAGCTACCAACTGAGCTCGCTAAGTCTGGTCAAAACAGGCGACAGTACCATATATCCTGCTACACATTGTGTATGTTCCAGGAAAATTCCATTTTAGAGAAAAAAATTGGTAGATGTTACATTTATTAACGAGAGCACAGTTAAATCCCATTGTTAGGCTTTCAGGCAATATACAATACAAANTTGGTAGATGTTACATTTATTAACGAGAGCACAGTTAAATCCCATTGTTAGGCTTTCAGGCAATATACAATACAAGCTCCTCCCATTTTCTATAAAACCATAATCTACCACACCACAGAAAAAAAAAATTGTAAACAAAGAAATGAGAAAGCAATCGTAACTGCAAATGTGTAATTTATAATGTGCAGTTTTTAAACTAAGAATTCTTCCAGAGAATTTTAGCAGTCCTAAGCTTTATTTGGCCCAAAACAGTCAAGTTATATCTACTAAAATATGCCTAGAGAATAGCAGATTATTTGAATGGCAGGAAGTAAGCATTATGCTGTTTATTTCTGGGCAAAATATATTACGGTACAATTCAATTTTAGTAAATGACAGCCTGAAAGTGTGATTGCAAAAGTTATGATACATTAGGTAATGTAAGCTGTCTCACTGCCAACATGTCAAATATGGCATTGTTCTGAAATTTGATTTAAGTGGTTGATAAGTGGTAAGTAATAAGCAAGGACACATTTTCACAAAAACTTCCACACAGTCTACACTTCAATACCTATGTGTGCACTTGCAATTTCCCTTTGGTTATTGGCAGAGTCTACGTGAGAAGACACTGTAGTATTTGACTGGGACGAGATTTAGGTTACTCCAAAGCGAACTTCTGTGAACCGCAGGCATGTACTTAAGAGGCATAGCAATTAAAACCATCCAAAGACTAAAGTTGATAATATAATTAGAGCAGTCTCTTTCCTCTTTGAGATGTTTTAATTTTTTTTTGTAGGCATTGGTTTGATTGCCATGTGAGTGATGCTCCCTCAACATCAATACTATTCACACTACAAACTGCTTTTAATTCCCAATTTTCAAGGATATGTCTATCTCGTTAATCACATTAGGTCATATTTCATGTAATGTTTTCTACCTCTTTTTCCATAACGAATCATCTCACAAAGTTTGTACCCGGAATTCAGGATGATCATGTATGTCATTCCTGCCTTCAATTATTCTGTTAGGGCCAGTGTGTTTTCTGATTTTACTTTTGTGGAAAGTATACAGTATTTCACTTCCAAGATTTTTGTTGCTCTCCAGTTACGACAAAATTCTCCTGGTATCATCAGCATGCCAAATGCTTCTTCATTTGGAAACAGCATTCCATTCAGATAGCAACACCACAGACAGATGATTTCTGACACTGAAACAACAAACACAAGTAATGGTCGCAATGTACAATGAATGACTGACTGAATGAACAAACTTTTGACTGTGAGTTAAAGTACATACTTGTAAGTGGTAGATACCCTCTGCTAGCTGTGTTACACTGCCTTATTCACCGCTTAGGCTCGGAAACCGTCTACGAACACTTACTGTATGGGTCCGTGCAGTAGGGCACGAAGGTCACTGCTAGTAATCAGAGTGAGTCTCACACTTCAACCAGAAATATTGTAATGGCGCAGCTTAGTTTACCCAATTTGCATTGGTTGTGTGTAAACTATGCACGCAAGAAAAAAACTCTCTTAGTAAATATTGTTTCCTTTTTGATGATCTATCTAATGATACCTTATTCGACCCCCGTTCCCATTTGAAATTTCAACGCTCAACACCTGTACCCCTAATTCCGGTATGTTCTAGGAAACGGAATTATTGCCAATCGATGCTTCATATAAGATATAGTAATCAAAGTTTTTTTTCCTCGCAAACCCCCGGTGTCGTTTTCAAGAAATAGGGGTGATAAAAGTGGTGTGAATCATCCTGTATGTATATAGTCCACTCTCATCCCTTGATGCATGCACGCAGTATCAACAGGTGTGAAAGAGCACAAGAGCATGTGCCTATTTTCTGCTATGTATTTCTTTGTAAACTTTCAATTGTTTTCACTCCATTTTGCAGAGCCTATATAGTTATAATGATTTATGCCTCAATCATGAACATCTGGCATTTTTATTCTGAAATCTGTAATGTTGCAACACTGTAATGTATAAGGCCGGTTTGTGCTCTGCTTTTGGGATACCTGCACATGCGCAAAACAAAATATCATAGTGTATTATGGGTGAAGNAAGGCCGGTTTGTGCTCTGCTTTTGGGATACCTGCACATGCGCAAAACAAAATATCATAGTGTATTATGGGTGAAGAGGGCGAGCAAAGAGATTCGGGCGGCTCGAAACATCGAGGTCTTGAGAGCCGATGAGGATGAAGCGAGGTGAGTACAGAGCAGCACCGGAATGAAAGAGCAGGGAAAACAGGAGATCCCAGAGAAAACCTGCTGATCAGCTGCATTGTCCGGCACAGTTCCCACGTGCACAAATCCAGGAGTAACCCCACCAGGAATCAAACCTGGTTCACCTAGGTGGGAGGCGAGTAGCCTAACAAGTACACCACCGCGGCCCCAAGTATTATGGTAGTTTTAACTCTTGACGTGCAAACTTGTTTCTAGCAGACATGTTTCCACCGCGGCAGCTACCTGCTAGATATCAGCATACAGCATATGAAAGCACGTTTTAGCTGATAACAATAAAGCCAATGAACCTTCCAGAGCAAAATAAGACAAGTCTGTATTTGTTGAGGTGAAGTAGCAGGGAGGATTTTTTTGTTTTCGTAAAAATGTAAAAATTTCAATGAAGAATTAGTGAGAATACAATTATTAGATAGGACTCTGTGTAAAGAATAATTTTTAATGAGATATGGTGTGCTTTTATTTAAATACGTACCCCTAAAATCCATTTGTATACATGTGATTAACTCAGATAAGAGATAGGCTTATGCAATGATCGTGAGTTCCGTTCAAAGAATTTAGGAAATAGAAAACTCACAAAGACACTTTAAATATTAGAAGTTTAGCCCTAGATTAATTGCATTTAGAAATTAATATGGTATCTAAGACAGTCAAGTGTATGTTCAGACATTCATTAAAATTAGTCACGTTTTAAGGACATCACAAACAGAGACAAAAAAATGCTGCAAAATTCATTTATTAAGCTGCGACATATAAAAATTCTAGTGATACATACCAAAAGTTGGCTTGCATGCCTTAAAGATGTTTCCAAATATGTGGGAATTAACTGGNAAAAATTCTAGTGATACATACCAAAAGTTGGCTTGCATGCCTTAAAGATGTTTCCAAATATGTGGGAATTAACTGGGGTGTGGATAGTACACCCCAAAACAAAACACAATGTCCCTGTGAACATATGTCCTAAAGTCAATAGTTTGCGAGTTTCAGACCTTCCACTGTTGTAATTGACATATTCTTAACCCTGACACATCCCAGTTGGAGTATCTGTAGCCATGTTCATACGTCACTCTACAACAAATGTTCAAAATGCACGCCTGAACATGCCACATCATTGATTGTCTGATGTGTTCAGATACTCCAGAAAGCGAGGTATCTGCTGGCGACCTTGTTCCACTCACCGGCGAAGCACTGCTATGTCTGGTACTAGAGTTGCATAAACAATAGCCTTGAGATGCCCTCGCAGCATATTGAGATACGTGGAGCGTACAGGCCAGGCGATTGGTCCTGCACAGCCCTCCACCTGTGCTAGACAGGCGATAACACTCGCACCATTCCTGCTGATCATATTGTACAACACGTATAAAATATTATACTAATACCAATTTGCGTGTTACGATGTTTGAAGGTTTCTAACTTGTAAACTACTGACGTTAGGACATATGTTCATAGGGACATTTTGTGTTGTTTTGGAGTGTAGGTACTATTCACTCCATGATTACATCCTACATATTTGGAAACATTCTGTATACGTAATAGGGTGGGCCGAAAAAAAGCTTTTTATTTATTCCCTACACTGCAAAAAACTTGCAGCTAGGGCAAACAAGTTAAATAAAAAAAGAAATTTAAAAAAAATTGGTTGATATCTTTTGGTTCCTCCAAATTTTACACAAATTAATCCATTTCTACCACTTTTCGTAATTAATAAATTTTTTTTGCAATTTGCTTTGTTATGGAAAACTTTCCCCTAGGGCAGATAAGTTAAATAAAAAAGAAATAAAAAATTGGTTGATATGTTCTGGTTACACATCTCCTCTGAATTTTACAAAAACTAATCCATTCCAACCACATTTAGTAATCAAGGAAAAAAAAAAGTAATTTTTCTGTCAAGTCAAATATATATGCAAAGAATAGTACAGGAAAAAAATACACAATTAAAATAAATCACTGATATCAAAAAAATTTATTGAGGGAAAAAAAAAAATTAAGTAAGTAAGTATTAATGACATATTGATAAATATAAATGTTACAAACACAGGCAAATTGTAATGATATGGATGTGGAATCTGTAACGTTTTTGTTTGGGAACTACATGAACATTTTCGTATAATTGGAATGGATGACTAAATTTAGTTGTAACTAAAATTCCAGTAACTTCATGCCCTCACAAATTTTAGAAGATAATGTTTGAACAGCATTTATTTCACAATACTAGCTGCCACTGTGTGAATGTAAGGAACCACCTTAACTGATCGTATAGAGGTAATAATAATTTCCTATTCCAACTGGAAATAAAACCATGTTTATAAAAAGCAAACTGTAATAAACATAATTATCAATCAAGATATGGGTCTCTGCATCACGAAAACATAGCAGCCATTCCTTGGATTTATTTTGGTTTCCTTTTCTATGAATTTCATAATCTAAATATTAATTTTTTTTCACTAAATGTCACTGCTGTCCAAGGTCACAGTAATTAACTCTCACGTTGGTCGTTTCTCCCCACCCACTACTGTCCTTGGCAGTCAGTATATTTCCTCACAACTAAGTAATTACAAATCAGAAGCCACTTCACAAGTACTTCCTGATGCTATCAATCCACAAGAGCACGTCGAAGCCACAGCCAACAAAACAACTCTATAAAACCTCTATTAAAAAAAAGTACAAAAGCCAGCCAACTGATAACACTCCAAATGCTTTGCAGTCAAAATGAATGACATCTGACGTGGAACTGTGGGAACCAGCCAACATCTGATAAGCAGACACTGAGCACGAGTTCGTTACACTCCCACTTGATGCAGACAGTCGCCTCGTTTTCAGGGATGCAAACTGTAAACACATCTGTAGGTTGCTATGCAAATAACAAGATGAAAAACCTCAACCCTCCAAACATTAAAATCTGCTTTCATTGTGCAACTGATAGCATTTGAGGAATCACAGTTTCAATGCCANCTCAACCCTCCAAACATTAAAATCTGCTTTCATTGTGCAACTGATAGCATTTGAGGAATCACAGTTTCAATGCCATCAATTACTTTAATAAAATAATAAATATCATAAAATTTCTTGAACGTCGTTTCTACAGGTCTACGGTTGGTTCAGTTATCAATAACTGGCCATTCACTACCCAGGTCTCCTTCTGGAACCTATGCAAAATAATCGTAATTAGGATGCCTGACCTCCACAGTTTTGATTGACAAAGGCTGAGAACTCCAATCAGAAGACCTGTTCTGCCTCANTAATTAGGATGCCTGACCTCCACAGTTTTGATTGACAAAGGCTGAGAACTCCAATCAGAAGACCTGTTCTGCCTCAACATTACTTTTTTTTTTGTTTGCAGCCATATTTCAGGTTTCTCTCGATCTTGCCACTGCTGGACATGTGAAGGTGACAAGGTTTCTGTGTTAGGGTTCAATATTAGTCCCAGTAAGTGGTAATTGTTTGAACCGAGACTCTCACAATCAGAGTATGGCAACAGCCATGGTGTTGGGGTTCTCTCCCGTCTTTATTACATTGCTGCTCTAAGCCCATGCCTTTTCCCACCTAATNCAACAGCCATGGTGTTGGGGTTCTCTCCCGTCTTTATTACATTGCTGCTCTAAGCCCATGCCTTTTCCCACCTAAAACATTTGAGTTGGCTGGAACGACAAGCGAGCCTCTCGGATAGGGCAGGCAGCTCCCATTAGCACACCAGCCTCTGTACATCCATGTTGACCCTGCCTACATCATCTGTGCGATGGGCGAGCCAGCTACAAACCTAACCATCAAAAATTTAAAATTGCACCGAGTACTCCTACATCCACACCACAAACTATTACTCACTTGGCTAAAAGAAGAAACAACACCGAGTTCTCTGAAGTGCCACAAATGTGAGTCAGCTGTAAGCACATTCACCTTGGTCACTTGGCCTGACTGACTGCCTGCGAGCAGTTCCACGCTGTTTCCCCTTCGCTCATCACAGGACCCCGAACGCATTTCAGAAATTTATTTGTAATGTTAAATGAATATATCGGATAAACTGGAAAACTACAATATAACTGTTTCAGATGCACCTTAGAAATCAAGGCGTGACTTTGTTGGAGAGACAGCTGTGGGTTTTATGTGAATACGTCTGCATTAGCAGGTAATATTTTTTTTGGGGTACGGGAATGAAATGGTGACAAAATGGATACTTGGCTTTTACGACTTAAACAGACAGGTATAGACGAGCTACTGCATTACATAATTATGTAAACTGTTTGAAGAGGAAGTTATGAGTGCATTAAAACAATGAGGCTAATAGCTTTAGTGAAATAGTATTAATTTCTGCACCTATTAACTAGTAAATGTAGGAGGCTTTCTATGGGTAATTACAGTAACTCAAAATTAGGCACCATGTCAGTGTTAGTATTAAGGCTGTAGTCATGTGTTTTGATGTGTATGGCTTTAAAATCAGACACATAAAAGAGAGTAGTACACTGACTTCCTTACACAACATTCAATATAATAAAAAACTTTATACTATAAATATTTACACAATTTAATAGCATTCCATAATCATTTTTTAAATATTCCCTTTATTAATAGTTATTATAAGAGTCAGAACACAAATTTGAAAGAAAGGTATTTGATTTAGTTACTACAGATTATGAGAAAAGTGACCAATATAATAACTTATTTTTAATCATTCATACCAGAGGGAAGTTTCAATATACTCTCCAAAAAACTAGCAGTAATGAAAAAATGGTGAATATAATATGTTGGTGCACCATTTTCCTTAAACCATTACAACAGATTTTGTGAGGCATTCTAAATTTAGATATATGTATCATCTGAAGTATGTGAAGTAACTATTGATCTTAAAATTATATATTTTTCCTTGGCTGTGCGAGATTAGTGTACAAAAATCGAGGAAACATGNAAGTAACTATTGATCTTAAAATTATATATTTTTCCTTGGCTGTGCGAGATTAGTGTACAAAAATCGAGGAAACATGACATGCAGATGAATACAAAGGTCACCAATACAACGAGAATGTGTAAATTCTGTAATTGCAGGGTAGCATTTGAAAAAAAAATTGAGAGGGATGCCCAAAAATAAATGTTGAGAGTGACAGATTCAAATCATTATAATATATTCCAGACAGGTGGCAGAACTTGAAATAAGAGACTGAATTGTGTNTGAGAGTGACAGATTCAAATCATTATAATATATTCCAGACAGGTGGCAGAACTTGAAATAAGAGACTGAATTGTGTACAATGCTGTCTTTCAATGACATAACAGTACTTCAAAGTACACTATTGTTTGTGAAAATTGCAACACCCAGAAAGAATGGCCCAAATGAATCCAAACTCGCAGAATGTGTAGAACAGTGTACCAGCAATAAGTGATTACAATTGCAGAGAGATGGCGTACACGTAGGCCCAGTAGCGTTATCTCTGGTGTGACCGGAAAGGTCCATGTTAGTCAGTGAAGAGCCATCAAATGAAGTGAAAGCAAGCGCCAGTGTGCCTCGTCGATGCCATATCAGCATGCGAGAGAGTTCGAACGGGGCAGAATGATTGGTCTCCAGGAAATGGGTTTTGTCATTCTGTGACATTTCAGCCTGTACAGGGCTAGCCGCTACGACAGTGATGCATACGTGGCACCGGTGGATTGGAAGAGGGTCGTGCGCAGCAACGAGCGGGTACTGGACCACGGCACAGCCTCGCTTACAGAATTGGCTCGACACTGGAGCACTACAACAGGTGTGGACCTGTCTACATCGATGGTTTGATGCCATCTGCTGTGGGCTGGACTGATGGCACGCATTCCATTACGTATGCTTCTATTGTCCGGACACCACAAATGCCTCAGACTGCAGTACACACGTGAACACCGTCGCTGACGTGCTGAGTGGCAAAATGTAGTGTTTTCGGACGAGCCCCGCTTCAACCTGTCCTAAAGTGATGGCCGCATACGTGTTAGATGACATGAACCACAATCTGGCAGCCTGCATTCTGGAGTGGCATAGCGGACAAACGCCCATTGTGATAGTTTGGGACGCCATTGGATATAGCGTGCGATCTTGACTCCTACGTATTGAGGGTAATCTGAACAGCAACCTCTACTTCAGGGAGGTTTTAGAGCCCGAGTTACTGCCCCTCCTTCAGGCGACTCCATGTGGCATATTTCAGCAAGACAATGCCCAGCCACATGTGGCGAGGAATGAGCAAGCCTTCTTCAATCAATGACAGGTACCACTGCTTCCCTGGCTTGCACGTTCGCTTGAAATGTCGCCCATAGAACATGACTGGGATATTGGTTGGTTGGCGACTTGTTCGTCACAGACCTCCACCAACTACTTGCTGTAGATACTTTGTGGGCTTGCATACAAACCGCGTGGAGGGAGATTCCCCAGGAACATATCCAGGTCCTCTTTGATTCCATGCCATGTTGTTTAAGAGGCTTTAATTGCAGCATGTGGGGGCTTCACACTATACTGAATTCTCAAGGACAGAGATTATATACAGTTCTGTAATCCTAATCAATTGTGAATTGTCATGCACCTAATCTGTGGTATAAAGTTCTAATGTTATGAAGAGTGCATTAACTTCTGTTACGCTAAGCTATGTCTCAACAGTTTTATATCAAAATTAGTAACTTTAAGTGAACAAAATTGCAGAAAAAGAACCATATAGTGACATGAGAAAGAAATAAAAAAGTGTGCGGGCACGCGCGCGCATGCACGCACGCACACACACACTCTCTCTCTTTTTTAGTGACGCAGTTGGTCTTGCAAGACACATTCATCTGACATCACTGCTCCTGGTAAAACCCAATATGAGCAAAAAAAAACCCTCTTTGCCCAAATTATGTATTTGTTATGACATGAAACTAAACACAACAGCTGCATCAGCTAAAGGTTGAAACTTGCCACAGACGACTTACTGGAGCAAGCTTGTTGTCCGCCGCTGAACTGCTATTGTGCAGCGCCTGCCTTGAACTTAACCTCTGCCTTATCTGCGAGCCAACCTCTCGACCCTACAAACACTGGAGCCAACACTGCCGTCACACTTGCCACTGTATGTTCTGCATTGTTTCCAAACTACACGGATCTGGCAATGATTTTATATTCTATGAAAAGTAACACAAAACCAAACATTTAATACATTTTTTAAAATATCTATTATGTACTTTGCGGCACTGCTCATATTTAAAAACCTACACTCATTTATAAGGGATTTTCATGTTTATTGAAGGTGACAGGAAGTAAGAATACTCACTTGGTTACAAAAATTAAACAAATTAAGTTTGAAGAGACTAAAAAGAACATGTTTTAAGGTATACTCACAAAATTTATTATTAAAATAATTACACATACGCAGATAGAGAGAGGCAGGCAGTTGCACATGTATTCAACACACACAACTCAGAGTAGCTTCTGATTCTGATGTGTAATTATCACGCAGCAACCAGCGGCATAAGATGCCCAAGACGTCCGACGCTCTAAAAACACACACAAACATTAATTTTTAAAGTGCAAGCCATCTGTTAACTTTTACCTCATATATGAGTAGTGGAGAGCAAGAAATTTAGTTTTTCCCATCTCTTTCCTTCATGCCTCTTGATCCCAGACACCCATTCACGCAGATGTTTGGTTTAGGGTATGTCAGGGGGAAGAGAGATAGGGGAGAGCCTGCGCAGATCTGGTTTTCTTCATGCCGATAAAGTGTGCAGGATGCCAATGTACACGGAGATAACTACCGTTCTAACGCCTTTTAATGGCGAAGGTGTGTGGCGGCACCACTGTGAATCTGCTGTCTGCGATGAGTTATACTGCTTTCTGATAACGTAATGCTGGAAAAAGTTGCTGCAGTATTGCACATACCAAAACCAGCACGCCTCTGCGCACACTAATATGTATATATGTAAAAATACCAGTAGACTATTTTACCTTAACATGGTACATATATTCTGGAGGTGGAGGATTTTGGACCTGGTTGTATGTACCAAGGTAAAAATTTCAATACATCACTGGCAGTAGCTAACATTACCTCAAAATTTACTATGCAACTTCATTCAGCATTCTTTCTTATGCTTGCTTCCCAAAATTTTCTGTAAAACACAAAATCATTTTGTTTTCCATACTAGAGACTACTGATTTACTTTAGTGTCAATGTTTAACAGGTATATAAAAGTACTCTTCATGTCCCCCACTCCTATACTAACAAGGCATGGCACTGCCCTCACAGGGATTCAAACTCATACCTTTATTGCAAGGTGAGCTAGCTAAACCTAATACCAACTCTCTCCCAGGTTGCTATTAATAAAGTAATAACACTGGGCCTGTGCAATAACGTACAGCTGACAGTCATTTTCATGGTTTGGAAACAGGCATTTTAATTTTAAAAACATTGGTTGAAGAGGAAATATTCAAGGAAATATGCATTTAAGGACTGTGTCCAAGCAGAGGTTTCTTATTTTTACACAAGATATTGTTTTGAACCAAATGTAGGCTTGCAAAAAATGCAGTTGAAAATTTCTTCACTTAAATTAAAATGACAATAAATGATAAGGAAAATGGAAATATATTCTCTATTTAGTTCTTCATTTGCAGCAACTTACGTTTTAAACAATTTTCCTACTGAATACAGTTCATGGACAGTTTATGAAATGAAGTAGAACTCCCACAGTTTATCACATACAGTAGAACCCATCATTTACACTTTTCTAGGGACAAATGTAAATAGGGGGAATGTGTAAATGAAGAGAATCCATTCAACCTGGAAGATTATATTGAGCAGTTAATGTTAATTTATTTATTAAAGGGTAGCCTAGTGCAAATACTAGTTTAATATTTTAAGCTGCCAAAAAATATGTTTAATAAATTTTAAGCACCATTAGCTATTAAGGTCAGTTATTATACAGGCAGCGGCAGAAATAACTCCCGAATTTGAACGGCTAATAAAAAATACACAAACTATTCTAGTCAAAATTTTATTAAACCATTTAAAAGAATTATGTTTGCCATTTAGTTTCATTTAATTGTTTTCATTTTCACTTAATCTTTAAACATAATATTTGTTTAATTTTCACTTAATCTTTAAAAATAATCTTTTTTTTAATTGACACTTAATTTTTTAACATAATCTGTTTTTTAATTTTCACTTTTTAAAAATAATCTCACTCAAATGCCAACCGTGACATATCTGAAGCCTCATTCTGAAATTACGCATTACTCTTCTCGTCATCTCTTGTGGAATTTCCGCGATTTCGTGTCGGATAGCAACTTTGAGTTCATCGATTGTCGTCGGTTTGTTTTTGTAGACTCTACTCTTCAGGTAACCCCAGAGAAAGAAGTCACAGGCGGTAAGATCGGGTGAACGAGCTGGCCACGGGATGTCGCCTCGCAGTGAGATTAAACGCCCTGGACACATTTGTCTTAGGACTGCCGTAGATTCTCTTGCTGTGTGAGCGGTGGCACCATCCTGTTGAAACCATACAGCAGGATTTACACGTTCATTCAGTTTCGGCTCCAGGAAGTTGTGTAGCATCTCTACGTAACGATGAGACGTTACTGTAACTGTTCGTCCTTACTCCTCAACAAAATACGGGCCTATTATTCCAAAGTCTGCTACAGCACACCAAACAGTGACACGTTGGCTATGGAGAGGTCGCTCACGAAGTTGCCGAGGATTATTTTCTGCCCAATATCGAAAATTCTGTTTGTTGACGAATCCTGATAAATGAAAATGTGGTTCGTCACTTGAGAGCACAACTGCGTCTGTTGGAAAGTTTTCCAGGATAGCCTGTCAAGATGCAATACGGTTGGCCCAATCACGTTCACTAAGTTCCTGCACAACCATGATTTTGTACGGATGAAAGTGGAGGTCTTGGTGTAAAATTCTTCTCACACTACGATCAGATATTCCCAAGCTGGCAGCGTGCCTACGGGCTGGACGTCTTGGAGATTTGGTAACTGCTTGTTGGAGTAATTGAACGTTCTGTGGAGTTCGAGCGCTGCGAGGTCTACCTGGCGGTGCATTTTTTAAAGCCGAACCTGTGACTCTAAAATTTTTAACCCACAATAGAACGGTTTTCCTGTCAGGGACTGCACCGTGCCGACCTATTCCGAAGCACGTACGAAATAATCTCTGCGTTGTGATTACAGAATCGCCATTTTTAAAATAGGTTTCAAGGACGAACGCACAATGTTCACCACTCCTTGCCATGGTGACGACTAAAATGGCAGCAGTGGTGCTGCACTATGACACAACCCCGGGCCGCCTACCACCACTGGCGCCGAACCCATGATGGTGGCAAATTCGGGAGTTATTTCTGCCGCTCCCTGTATTAATGTAAAGATATCTTAACTTTAAGTATAAGTTTTCCACTACTCTCTGTAAACAGTAACTGTTAGCCTTTGATTCCCCTAGTGGAATTTTAAGTTTTGTATAAAACTAAATCACAATATTTACCTGCATCTAAGTCATCCTTTATTCTATAATTCTGCTCCAGAACTAATAAATTATTTTCCCAGGGAAAACATTTTTAGGCACGACACTTTTACTTTCCACTGAAACTGTGTCGTACACACTATTATTAAACTCTCAACAACTGCACGGACGTGCTTTCTAAACAAGACTGCAATTAATGACTTTCCAAATTTTGTTGAATATACATGGATTTAAAAAAAGTTTAAAACAGAAGCAACCATATTGAATTGCAGTGTAAATGGTAGCGATTCAATACATTGTAAACATCGGGAAAATGCTGGGACCTGAATATAATGGCGTATTTGAGGGGAAGCTGTAATTAAGAAAAATGTAAAATTGAAGTTGTACTGTAATAATTAGTTGTTCTGACTGGGGATTTCCAGGAATATAACCCACATAATGAAAGGAACCACAGTCTTATAATGAAAGTCTATAATGGCTTGATGCATTTAGGTGAAAACATCACTTTTTTGTTACAGGGATCCAGAAGGTAGTGCAGAATGTTAACTGTACAGGAGAGAATAGCTGTTGTTTGGGCACGTCTAAAAGGATTGTCCTGCGACGATGTTAGAACTGATTTTGTGCGTAGATTCAAGAAACATGCCCAAAGAATGAAGGCCACAGGTATGAAATGTGGCCTCATCAATGAACAAAACATTAGACATTAAATTGTTGTGGTTTCTAACTCGAAGATGTCATAACACACAGCCTCGAGGAGATCATAACACACAGCTCGACANATTAAATTGTTGTGGTTTCTAACTCGAAGATGTCATAACACACAGCCTCGAGGAGATCATAACACACAGCTCGACATACTGCCAAATTGTCTTCAAGTTTGTGTGGCACTTGGATGTGGTATACACGTTTCTTATGGGTGAATTGTAAAACTCTCCATTTGGAGTTACTTGGTACACCCAGACCCATACTGAGACGACGGGTAGATGCAGTCGGCCTACGTTCAATTGCTTGCTGAAAGGACCGCNTTGGAGTTACTTGGTACACCCAGACCCATACTGAGACGACGGGTAGATGCAGTCGGCCTACGTTCAATTGCTTGCTGAAAGGACCGCACTGTATCTGCAGATGTTGGCGGCCTGCCTGAACCTTTTTCATCTGATGTGTTTCCTGTCCTGTTAAACGTGTCCACAAGCAGATGAATGTTGTTTCTTGAATCTACGCACAAAATCAGTTCTAACGTCGCCATAGGACAACCATCTTAGATGTGCTCGAACAACAGCGATTCTCTGCTATAATCCATTCACGGTATCTTCGATACTTTTGAAAAGAACCTTTGAAAAATCACCCTAGGAGTTACATGTNATTAAATTGTTGTGGTTTCTAACTCGAAGATGTCATAACACACAGCCTCGAGGAGATCATAACACACAGCTCGACGTACTGCCAAATTGTCTTCAAGTTTGTGTGGCACTTGGATGTGGTATGCACGTTTCTTATGGGTGAATTGTAAAACTCTCCATCTGGAGTTACTTGGTACACCCAGACCCATACTGAGACGACGGGTAGATGCAGATGTTGGCGGCCTGCCTGAACGTTTTTCATCTGATGTGTTTCCTGTCCTGTAAACGTGTCCACAAGCAGATGAATGTTGTTTCTTGAATCTACGCACAAAATCAGTTCTAACATCGCCATAGGACAACCATCTTAGATGTGCTCGAACAACAGCGATTCTCTGCTATATAGTTAACATTCTGCACTACTTTCTGAATCCCTGTAACGAAAAGGAGAAAACATGACGTTTTCACCTAAATGCATGAAGAATTTATAGACATCCTGTATTTGACTAATATATTTTAGCTAATTCAAAACCAGCATGTTCTAATTGACGGTCAATCTGCACAGAGCCATAATGCTCTTAAAAATTAAGAAAATAACAACAGGATAACACACTGTTTTGATGAGAGAAATAGAAATGCACTATTCAACTTTTAAGAAACACAGTCAACACCGCCTGCTTGTGGAGTGGAGAGGTTGGGGTGGCTATTAACAGCAGGGTCTTGAGAGAAGATGAGGGTGAAGTGAGGTGGGGAAAATGGCAGATCCCCAAGNTTTGTGGAGTGGAGAGGTTGGGGCGGCTATTAACAGCAGGGTCTTGAGAGAAGATGAGGGTGAAGTGAGGCGGGGAAAATGGCAGATCCCCAAGAAAACCTGACCAGTGGCAATGTGTGGCATGATTTCCATGTGCAAAAATCTAGGAATGACCCCGCCAGGAATCGAACCCGGTTCGCCTTGGTTGGAGGTGAGCGCTCTAGCCGGCTTGTGTCATGGAACTAGGATGAAGCTGATAAAGCTGCAGTTTACCAATCACACTGCGATAAGCAATGTTTATTGAATTAGTAAATATTGTGAAAAGAATTACACTCTAGNCTGCAGTTTACCAATCACACTGCGATAAGCAATGTTTATTGAATTAGTAAATATTGTGAAAAGAATTACACTCTAGATATTGCTGGTTATTATAGTCCTATTCAAGAATTAATTTTAAACTGTGAAATTAATGCTTATGCCTTTTCTTTCATTTAACCCAGAACATTACATATTTTGAAATAAACAAAACTCATAAACTGATGAATTATTAACAAAACATATTCATTAGTGTATAATGAATAAGAGAAGTCTTATAATTTACATATACTAGGATTAATCAAGAGAACTGTGAAGAAACGATGCTTGCTGCATGTTAATTGGCTGTAGGATGGAAAACCAGTGGAAGAAAGACTATTTATAGTGCAGGTGGCCAAGACAAAGCATGACCACCTGAATGGTTAAGTCATATTACCACATGACCATGACGTGGCCAAACACACTTCAATTACTATGAATTTCCACTGCACTTTGCAACTTCCGTTGAAGTGAGGCACAGGTGAATGTGCATACGTAAGTCTATGTTATTGCTTCCACAGTCTTGTCTATGTGAAATGACACAGGCAGTGCTCTTCATTCTGGGGCCCACACTAATGACTACCAGCTAAAACCCCCACAAATACTGTGCGTAAAGCATATATATGCAGTTCTCAACAGAATAAACATTATGTGTGGGAAAAGGATACTGTGTCACAAATGTGTTTCTCCCAAAATATTGTCATGTGTGTGTTCCATTCACGAAATACCTACATTTACAAGATATTTGTAAAATGCAGAAAATTTGCTCATCATTGCTTTCAAGTTCTCAGGCAACATAACTACGGCAAGGTGCAGAAAACTGGTATTTTAGGCTTTGAGAATTATTTGAGCAACATGGAATGAAACATCTGCAAGATAATAAAAAAAATTGATGATAAATTAGTATCTATTTAGGCAGATGTGACAAACTTGGTCACTAAAACTGTGCACAGAGTAATATTGACTTCCCTGATTAAACAAATTAAATACTTGGTAAATGTAACCTTATGTCACTGAGCACCAACATTATATCTGTGGACACAAAGTGTCTGCAACAGAAAACATTTCCACAGGCTTATCCATGTGTATAAAGAGCGAACTTGGTGCTCAAAAATCTTTTGCATAATAACAGAAAGAAACCTACTGTTTGGCATCAAGCTGTAAGAGATTGCCAAGGGCCTGAAAACACAAGTTTCAGTTTAATAATTATCTTCAGTAATGTTCTTCACAAGAGAGGATTCCACAGTTGATAGTGAAGCCAACAGGCCAAGCAAGTGGAGAAACCCGTCAATCTCNTGTTCTTCACAAGAGAGGATTCCACAGTTGATAGTGAAGCCAACAGGCCAAGCAAGTGGAGAAACCCGTCAATCTCTCGAGATGACACGAGCAGGGACACACAACATTCCAACTTCCACTGTTCAAACTCCTCTTGCAACACACACCAACTTAGCCTGACCCCAGTAAAATTTCCATAACATCTGGAAACTGGTAGAGTAATTCTTAACCACAAAAAGTATTAACAACTATAGACTGAACTCCCTGCTATACAGTTCCTCAGACATAGTTGACAAAATTAAACACAAACATTCGTATTTTCATTGTAAAATTAAATGAAAATATATGTATACCTTATCAAAAAGATATTGACTATCACTTGCTACTATTTGAGTAAAACCACTGTATTGTATATTTGTAGTATTTAAATTTTTTGAATCAAACCTTTGAAAAATCACCCTATATATGACATGTCTGGTTGTTTCCTACATATGTCGTGTATCACAAACGGTTTGTACTTCTGTTACCATTAAAGTGTCTTATTTTTGGTTAAATCGAACATTTACCTATGTTCTATTTATAAATTAATATATATAATTTATAATTACCATGAGTAAAAACATGGAGAAAACAGGTGTGTTGATAAAACCTAATAAAAAATAGTTCTCATATGAAATATTATTAAACAGAGTGTGCATGAATGTGATGCTTTGTCACTTTGGTGTAATTCTCTAGACTTGGTTCAGTTTGTTTCCATGAAGTGGAGGAATAGTCTGAAAGCAGGACTCCAGAAAAGTGGGAAGTTACCGTGAATGGAATATGAGCTAAAATAGAGCGACCCTTAGTATTTTTGAAGTAAAGATATGGAATAAAACATAGTCTTATATTCAGGTGAATATGGTATATGTGAGATGAGAGAGCTGATACCTGGGATCTTCAAGTAAGGAGCAGATGGAGAACTGATGGAATTAAAAAGGGTTGACAACTGGAGTCACTTAATAAACTCCACTAACTAATGGCAATATGTGTTAAGTTTGCATGCAGCCCAGGTATGGCCCCAGGAACTGAATCCAGTTTGCTGTGGCAGGTAGGTTGGGCTTCTTCGACAGCAATGTCACTATAGACGGAGCAAGCTGCTCAGAGAAACAGAAGTGGAGAAGGAATTGGCCATGGCCTATAGTAAGGAACCATCCCATCATTAGCCTAAGTATNTGCTCAGAGAAGCAGAAGTGGAGAAGGAATTGGCCATGGCCTATAGTAAGGAACCATCCCATCATTAGCCTAAGTATTTTTGGGAAACCATGGAGGAAACCAAAATCAGGATGGCTAGACCAGGATTTAAACCCAGTCTTCTCAAAATAAAGTGTAAGGTGTACCATTGTGCCAACTCGTTCGGTTACTGTGAGTAGTTGGACCACTTTGTCGCTGCAGACCCTTGGTGTTAAGTTATAGTAGTCTATTCAATTTATTTTGTTTTATTTTATTATAACGTAGCTAGATAATGGCTCTATTTAAGAATAACAGGTAAATATTGCTTTGATGAATGGCTTTCATGATAAAATATTTGATAATGATTTGTATACATTTGGTGTTCAATATTTTCCTTAGGTTTGATGTAGAGAATAATTTGGCCCAGCAAAACTCANTAGAGAATAATTTGGCCCAGTAAAACTCACGTGTAAATTCTAAAGCCCACCAACTTAAATAGTTTCTTAAACTATTTGGGTTTTGAACGGAAGTTGCCAAGACTATAGTTATAACGAAAGATAAAAAAAAAAGATCTTTGTATTGAAGTTGAAAAATGATGCCAAGTTCCCACACAGCAACAGAACTGAATGATTATGTAACTGGGTCTGGCCTCCAACGATTCAGGGTCATTCGTCAATGTCAGAAGTCTTTTATACAAAATGTGTAAGCAAAGCCAGTGTCTGATAAGAGTGAATACAAAGTAACCCACTTAGGAATTTGTGTTTTTTCTGTTAACGTATTAGTGGCATCAGAAACAACTTGCACTACGAACAAAGGTTTTTTTAACAGGTATGCCAAATGCATTTCAGAACTGCAGGACATGCATGTTATAATCTTGCTTAAAAAAAATGTAAAATAAATAGCTTCCCTGCCAATGGTTTACCCTGAAGTAAAGCAATATTTAACAGCTTTGAACTACGCCATTAAAATCATAGGCAGGCACTGAAAGAAACTAATTATATTGACTGCACATGATGCTACATATGCTGGACCTCAGACACACAACACGTGAAGAGGTTGGCATCAGAGTGTGAGGAATGGAACCGCCTATTACCAGAACTCTGAACACATCTATGATTAAAACTGAAGAAAAAACTGTAATCAGTTCTGAGTATTTTCATCAAAACTAACATAATTATTGCCAAAACATGCATTTTGATTGCCTAAATAATGNTGTTCTTCACAAGAGAGGATTCCACAGTTGATAGTGAAGCCAACAGGCCAAGCAAGTGGAGAAACCCGTCA
Organism: Clitarchus hookeri; assembly: GCA_002778355.1. Taxonomy (NCBI): domain Eukaryota; kingdom Metazoa; phylum Arthropoda; class Insecta; order Phasmatodea; family Phasmatidae; genus Clitarchus; species Clitarchus hookeri. Next base: position 151,820 of record NQII01005398.1, read on the forward strand.
ATCTTTCGAGATGACACGAGCAGGGACACCACAGTATCTTTCTACTGGCCCACACAACATTCCAACTTCCACTGTTCAAACTACTCTTGCAACACACACCAACTTAGCCTGACCCCAGTAAAATTTCCATAACATCTGGAAACTGGTAGAGTAATTCTTAACCACAAAAAGTATTAACAACTATAGACTGAACTCCCTGCTATACAGTTCCTCAGACATAGTTGACAAAATTAAACACAAACATTCGTATTTTCATTGTAAAATTAAATGAAAATATATGTATACCTTATCAAAAAGATATTGACTATCACTTGCTACTATTTGAGTAAAACCACTGTATTGTATATTTGTAGTATTTAAATTTTTTGAATCAAACCTTTGAAAAATCACCCTAAATATGACATGTCTGGTTGTTTCCTAAATATGTCGTGTATCACAAACGGTTTGTACTTCTGTTACCATTAAAGTGTCTTATTTTTGGTTAAATCAAACATTTACCTATATTCTATTTATAAATTAATATATTACATTTATAATTACCATGAGTAAAAACATGGAGAAAACAGGTGTGTTGAGAAAACCTAATAAAAAATAGTTCTAATATGAAATATTATTAAACAGAGTGTGCATGAATGTGATGCTTTGTCACTTTGGTGTAATTTTCTAGACTTGGTTCAGTTTGTTTCCATGAAGAGGAGGAATAGTCTGAAAGTATAACTTTAGCAGGACTCCAGAAAAGTGGGAAGTTACCGTGAATGGAATATGAGCTAAAATAGAGCGACCCTTAGTATTTTTGAAGTAAAGATATGGAATAAAACATAGTCTTATATTCAGGTGAATATGGTATATGTGAGATGAGAGAGCTGATACCTGGGATCTTCAAGTAAGGAGCAGATGGAGAACTGATGGAATTAAAAAGGGTTGACAACTGGAGTCACTTAATAAACTCCACTAACTAATGGCAATATGTGTTAAGTTTGCATGCAGCCCAGGTATGGCCCCAGGAACTGAATCCAGTTTGCTGTGGCAGGTAGGTTGGGCTTCTTCGACAGCAATGTCACTATAGACGGAGCAAGCTGCTCAGAGAAGCAGAAGTGGAGAAGGAATTGGCCATGGCCTATAGTAAGGAACCATCCCATCATTAGCCTAAGTATTTTTGGGAAACCATGGAGGAAACCAAAATCAGGATGGCTAGACCAGGATTTAAACCCAGTCTTCTCAAAATAAAGTGTAAGGTGTACCATTGTGCCAACTCGTTCGGTTACTGTGGTGGGATGTGAGTAGTTGGACCACTTTGTCGCTGCAGACCCTTGGTGTTAAGTTATAGTAGTCTATTCAATTTATTTTGTTCTATTTTATTATAACGTAGCTAGATAATGGCTCTATTTAAGAATAACAGGTAAATATTGCTTTGATGAATGGCTTTCATGATAAAATATTTGATAATGATTTGTATACATTTGGTGTTCAATATTTTCCTTAGGTTTGATGCAGAGAATAATTTGGCCCAGCAAAACTCACGTGTGAATTCTAAAGCCCACCAACTTAAATAGTTTCTTAAACTATTTGGGTTTTGAACGGAAGTTGCCAAGACTATCGTTATAACGAAAGATAAAAAAAAAGAACTTTGTATTGAAGTTGAAAAATTATGCCAAGTTCCCACACAGCAACAGAACTGAATGATTATGTAACTGGGTCTGGCCTCCAACGATTCAGGGTCATTCGTCAATGTCAGAAGTCTTTTATACAAAATGTGTAAGCAAAGCCAGTGTCTGATAAGAGTGAATACAAAGTAACCCACTTAGGAATTTGTGTTTTTTCTGTTAACGTATTAGTGGCATCAGAAACAACTTGCACTACGAACAAAGGTTTTTTAACAGGTATGCCAAATGCATTTGAGAACTGCAGGACATGCATGTTATAATCTTGTTTAAAAAAAAAATGTAAAATAAATAGCTTCCCTGCCAATGGTTTACCCTGAAGTAAAGCAATATTTAACAGCTTTGAACTACGCCATTAAAATCATAGGCAGGCACTGATGCTACATTTTATCATTGCTATAAGATGCTTGCAGAATTTTTCATTTCATTTGTTAGTTTCTTTGTACTAATTATAAGGAAGCCTCTGTCCTACACGTATGCTGGACCTCAGACACACAACACGTGAAGAGGTTGGCATCAGAGTGTGAGGAATGGAACCGCCTATTACCAGAACTCTGAACACATCTATGATTAAAACTGAAGAAAAAAACAGNACTGAAGAAAAAACTGTAATCAGTTCTGAGTATTTTCATCAAAACTAACATAATTATTGCCAAAACATGCATTTTGATTGCCTAAATAATGGAAAAGGGTAACAATTTGTTATAAAAATATTAACAAATGTGTGTACACACACATACGTGGGCATGCATGCACACACACCCTGCACGTGCCCACACATACAACAATATTTCAGAAATATATAGAGAAACTTTAAATTTTTGAAACACACAAGTTTTTTACCATCACCAATTCACTGGTTAATGCAATACATTTTCATCATTAGCTTGGGATTAGTAGTTAAATTACACGTGTTCAGCCTAATATGGCGCAGCTCGCGTGCAATTCTGGCTCAGACAGTTTCACAGTGCTGGAATGACCACGCTAACCTACTTGCCAACATTGGTTTACCAGACACACTTTACATGTCATAACCATCAGAAGATGACCTATTCACTCCAACTGACAAATTGAATAATGCCCTTCACCCTTGGACTACTACAACATACATAATTTCAGATTATGTAGTCTGTAAGTACTTGAAAATTCAAGGACTTTACACGACCCTATCATACGCAATGAAAACAAACATTTAAAGTTACAGGACTTTCAAGGAGCACAACTAACCAGTTATATAAAGAACAACATAGTATCCTTTGTACAAAGTACTTGAGGATTCTCACAGAGGCTGGGAAATGGGGCCAGCCACTCCACTTAATGACACTGCTAAATGGAGCATCACTTCCGAGTTTCGTAGCACAAACTATGAGGCCTAATTTAGTCATTCAACTTTGGTAACATTTANTTGGACTACTACAACATACATAATTTCAGATTATGTAGTCTGTAAGTACTTGAAAATTCAAGGACTTTACACGACACTATCATACGCAATGAAAACAAACATTTAAAATTACAGGACTTTCAAGGAGCACAACTAACCAGTTATATAAAGAACAACATAGTATCCTTTGTACAAAGTACTTGAGGATTCTCACAGAGGCTGGGAAATGGGGCCAGCCACTCCACTTAATGACACTGCCAAATGGAGCATCACTTCCGAGTTTCGTAGCACAAACTATGAGGCCTAATTTAGTCATTCAACTTTGGTAACATTTANAAATGGAGCATCACTTCCGAGTTTCGTAGCACAAACTATGAGGCCTAATTTAGTCATTCAACTTTGGTAACATTTATGGTTACAATTTATAGTCTCAGTTGGTAACCAAAATTCAATTTAAAAAGGCTTGGTACTTAAATTAATGTTGAACACGTTAACTTAAGTTAACAGATTTCTGGAAGCAAGTATAAAAAAAACCCATCATAAATAACAGTTTCTGCCTACCTTGTAAGCAAATATTTTTACACAATAATACATTCCTTTAGTATAATATTTTATGCCGCATTAAAGCACACAAACTTACGGGCACAATAAATAGCTGAACAGTAATGCATTACACTTGCAAAATATTTGTCACAAAGCTAGTGGAAAATATTACCTAGGATTGCAGTTTCTTGGTTNAGTAATGCATTACACTTGCAAAATATTTGTCACAAAGCTAGTGGAAAATATTACCTAGGATTGCAGTTTCTTGGTTTTTGTATATTTGCTTCTGAGATCCTACAGATTGATGTCAATGTGTTTAGTGCACATACCACACCCTCCTAATAATATATGAATGTTGACATTACTGAATTAGCTAACAAACANGTAATGCATTACACTTGCAAAATATTTGTCACAAAGCTAGTGGAAAATATTACCTAGGATTGCAGTTTCTTGGTTATTGTATATTTGCTTCTGAAATCCTACAGATTGATATCAATGTGTTTAGTGCACATACCACACCCTCCTAATAATATATGAATGTTGACATTACTGAATTAGCTAACAAACAGGACTATGTTTACAACACAGCAGGTCACCTCATCATGTACAGTCTACTCTCGAAATTATGACAAAGATCTAAGTGCTTGTAAGATCAAAATGTGACTTATTTTAATTGACTGATAAAAAAAAAAAAAGTGCCCATGCTCAATTGTTTTTAAAGTGAAAATAAGATGTTTTAATAAAGTATTAATTTATGTTGATACTTTGATGCCTTCAGAGAGAAATTATACCCTAGATAGACATATTAGTCTTCCCCTTGTCTCCTAAAAAGCCTACACACAGCACGTCTAGCAACTTGTAGAGAGCGCAAACTACATTTTGTCTGGCCTCTTGCAGGGAAATCAGTTGATTTATTATTTAAATGTTAAGTTATTATCACAAGTGAATTACCCAATCCTTCGTGGGCTTTATACACACTCAACATAAATATGGTAAAAAGTAGCTGTCCCAATGCAGTCGAGGCCACGGTGGTGTCGTGGTCAGACTACTCGCCTCCCAACTAGGCGAACCGGGTTCGATTCCTGGCAGGGTCACTCCTGGATTTTCACACGTGGTAATCGTGTTGGACGATGCCGCTGGTAGGCGGGTTTTCTGGGCGATCTCCCATTTTCCCCACCATTGCATTCCGACACTGCTCCATACATTTTCTCTCAAGACCTCAATAAGAGCTGCCCAAATCTCACCACTCCACTCTCCTAATGTAGTTGCAATTAGCACTGTTGTTTTGAACAAGCTGTGTAGTAGTACAAGAGAAAGGAACCTACTACTGTTCTATGGAACAAAGCAACTATACCAAGGAGAATGTCGAGGGAAGGTGACTTTCCTGCAGTGGCAGAGCTGCATGCGAGCCCTCTTAACCTGATAGATACTGGTGCTCTGCCTCGTGGCCTCGCCTACTTTACAGTTCACTGCACAAACACACAGAAACTGCACCTGGCAACCAAAGAATAGAGNAGAAACTGCACCTAGCAACCAAAGAATAGAGCTTGCCTTGTGCATGTTTCTGGTGCTCTCACAATATTTCCCCAGCAGTTATTAAATATTTTGTGTTTGTTTTCATTAAGTATAGTTGACTGTAGGCATTTTTTCAGTTAAATGTAATATTAGCATGTGTCAACCGCTTCATAAAATAGCCTGATCTGCCATTTTGAATAACTGTCTTGAAGCACCGCAAATACACTTACATTCCTCAGTTTAAGTTGGTTGGTTTAGATAAACATGAATGCTTCTGCAAATAAATTATTTTGTATCATTGATAGACAATCATTCTTTTAGTTTAGTGATCAACAAAGAATTGTCATTAACATGTGTTCAGGAAACGCAATCTAAGAATACAGACCGTAAGTTTGTGTGTTTTGTAAATAATGTTCTTTTGAAACAGATAAACATATTATAATGTTTGAAGTGTACGTGGCCTAAAAAAATCTTTTTACTCTTTGTTTTGTAGTTTAAGTATAACATATTTTATCTTACAAAAAACTCAAGTGTGAGGTTAACTTTGCTAAAATATTACCTACAGAGTGTGTTTATTACTCGCATCTGTACGAACAGCAACTTACTTATCACATTTTATTCTTTTAATGAAGTTTAAACTATCCCAGTTACAATAATTTTAATGTAACTTCCATATGAGCCAAATTTTCCACTGCTCCTTCAAAACAACACGCCAATCAAAATTATAATTGTCTCGTAAGAAAAACCGAAAAGTAATGCTGTGTACTGAAATACGTTAAACTAAAGCACCCCTCTCCCTCCATTTTCCTTCCTGAAATTCCCCTCTAGGCATCAAAATAAACACAGCACTGAAGCATTAACGTCACTCTTTCAGTGCCTGTTGAGTTGTGATATACAATAAAGTTAAAAAAGGTGAGGAAAATGTGTGCATTTGACTCGTAGCATTTGTTTACAGATATTTCTTTTCTTAATTGACAGACGAGCTGTAGTGGCCTTGCTACTTATGTTGTACAAGTTCCTCAGTTCAGTCCAGTGTTTGTACTACTATGGTGTCTCACAAGGGCAAGGCAACTGTGGCGAGTAACTTGAGTAACAGCACTGGTTAAACACTGACCATCTTCACAGAAAGGGTGGACGTCATGTGTTAGTGAGCGATGTCTATTTTAGATCTTCAGAGTCGTACAGAAGTGGCAAAGAGAATCGCAACCATCTGTAACCAAAATAAATGCAACCAACTTATTTTTTTTGCCTATTTCCTTCAAATTTTCAACCAAATGTTTTACAGTTAAAAAAAAAAAAACAGTTTTTTATTTTATTTTGAGGGAATTATTATTACCAGGGTAGTCGTGTCAATAATTGTTTGTATTGATTTAAAAGGTTGCAGGGGCTGTTTTTATTGTTGTGTTCCATATACACAAAGCATGATTGGTAACAACAGGAAGTGATAATTTCCTTAGCATATGATCATCTGTAATACAAACCTTCTTTATAGCAGTAAATGTTGAAAATACTCAACTTTACAAGGACGTTTAAGTGATGCAGAAATTGTTCGCTGCGGCAGAATCTTACGACACTGGAAAAACTCAAACAGACCACAGAGGCATCCCTGAGCTTGCATGCCAGCTGAGTAAGTAATGCAAAGAAGGACCCATGCCGGTTACTCTACCTGCATAATGATATTGATGATGCTTCCCTCTAGTGCTAGGAAGGCAAACTGCTATGGCAGCGATGACTTGCTCATACGCTCTAGCAATAACACTATTTAGAACACCTTTATAGGCAAGAAACAGACAATTTAATTTATGTAAGTGAGGGTAAAAAGACTGTATATTTGTATTTGAAAAGTGTTATGTTTGAAATACAGTAATTGAGAAGAAACTAAAATCTCTTCCCCTGATGGACGTGCAGCTCAAATGCTGCTCCTTACTCGTGCATCTGACAAAGAATCAACAAAAACTAGTTCAATTTTTTCTTTGTGAGGCATGAAATCAGCAAGCTTCAATATTTTCAATATTTGCCTTGCACAATGTCACCATTGCCTATTTAGGAGAAATGCAATGTTCGTAATTGGCATTATCCAAAGAAACACATTCTATCAAAAATTTAGTGCTTTTCTCACTCCATATTCATAAAAATATGGAAAACAAATGCCAGTACCAGAACTTCCAGTAAGACTTATAATAAACAGAAAAATAATGTTACTATACTACTGTTGCCTTTTGTTTTATACAGACCACAATGTACAAAAAGTGCTAAAATGCAGTGGCAAAAGGCAAAGGGGGGCAGGGGTAAATGGGGGCTGCAACTCCCCTTTATTTAAATATGGAGTCACAGAGTACATTGAAATTTTGCTTCACGTTGAAGGGGACTAGAAACTTTCATTTCATCTAAAGTCATAAATGTTTTTATGTTAAATATTTATGGATTGTCAATAGCTAAAATAATGTATTACCATATTTACTTATCTTAAGTATCATGTACTTCCACTTCCAAATTTTAGGGGAAAAAAAATATCACAGTGTATTTGATGCACACTGAGTTTCAACATGCTGCTGCAAGAGGATGGGGTGGCGATGTGTATTTACCAGTAGCTATTGTCATTCACTGAACACTGTGTTCATGTCTTTATTTTATTTTATGAACTGTTGCCAAATAGTTATTTGTATGAGGACAAAGAGCCTGGTGCTTCATCACACGCACCTGGGATCTCTCTGCTGCCAACCTCCAGCTACTGTTCTCTTTGGTAGAGAAGGCTATATTCCTCTATCTCTATGGCTCCAACAAAGAGACTGTGATATTTCACTTCCAAGCCATGTCACAAAAGGCAGAGGGAAGGAAGGAAGAAGCATGTCAGTAAGCGGCCCTTTGTGTTCCAGCAGGCTGGATGGCCCTTTGTGTTCCAGCAGGCTNATGGGTGGCTGGGTACGAGGTAGCAGGCTGCCCCCATCTCCAGCGGCATTCTGATACAGCCATATTAACAGTAATTTCTCAGATCTCGTCTTGACATTGTATCAGGCGATACAGTCTTGAGTTGAGCTTCTAGTCTTGAGACTCACATAAATTGATAGTCANCATTGTATCAGGCGATACAGTCTTGAGTTGAGCTTCTAGTCTTGAGACTCACATAAATTGATAGTCAGTTCCCAAGACATACTTGGCTTCTTCTTAAGCAATAGACTCGCAAAGGGCTCTTCGAAGCAAAAACTTCTCAAGCGATAGCCTCGCAAAGGGCTCTTCGAAGCAGAAACTTCTCAAGCAATAGCCTCGCAAAGGGTTCTTCAAAGCAGAAATTAAGGCATTTTTGGCTGTTGATGTACATTTATCTGGCGTTATGCTCAACTGTTTCTTGTGTTTGGTTACATTTTTTTCCTTGCGCCAAATGACACACATAAAATAAAAATTACAAGGTGTTGACATAATGTTGAATAAACATTAACGATTCAATTTGTAAATGATATAAGTGAGAATGATAACTGGTTCAAATGTATTTTGAATAAACACAACAAAAACTAAAAGAGCCTTATTTTCAGAACTTTCTTTATGATAAAGAACAGATTTCACTTATGGCTGCACACTGTCTGCTGCATGGCATGTTTTATAACAACAGTGAAGGTAGAATATCAATGTACACTGATGTAATATTCTACAGTGATTAAACTTTTTGTGGTTACAATAACATGATTTTCAATGTTATTCAACACACTTTTAACATAAACGTACTTTGAACATTTATCAATAGGCAGCAGTACAATTAAATGCATTTTAAATATGTATAACATAAAAATTAAAAACATTTAACTGGTACTAAAAGTGATCACGGAACAATTATCAATGTAAACTATGAAAATTAACCAATTAATTATAGCTATGCAGTGACATACAAAATTAAGTGTAGCAAATCAATTTTCACTTGGCAAACCCATTTTCAGAGTTAGCTATTACCAAATATATCTAATATAATCTAAAACGGTGTATAAATTTGAGTTTCAAATCACATGCAGGTATCAATTATGTGAAACCAGATTTTTAAATTTAAATTTGTAACAACCAAATTGTAACAACAATAGAACTTTCTAAAACATCACCTGACAGTTCAGTTCACATCCCTAATCAACTTCACAAATACTTCAGGATTTGCACATGCTACATGCATTCTATCACAAGGCTACCCGCAACAGTAATTCCTGACTGTTACAACACAACTAACTATAGTAAGCTGTGACTATAACAAGGCTACCCGCAACAGTAATGCACGACTATCACAAGGCTACCCGCAACAGTNAAAAGGCAGAGGGAAGGAAGGAAGAAGCATGTCAGTAAGCGGCCCTTTGTGTTCCAGCAGGCTGGATGGCCCTTTGTGTTCCAGCAGGCTGGATGGCTCTTTGTGTTCCAGCAGGCTGGATGGCCCTTTATGGGTGGCTGGGTACAAGGTAGCAGGCTGCCCCCATCTCCAGCGGCATTCTGATACAGCCATATTAACAGTAATTTCTCAGATCTCGTCTTGNGTAGCAGGCTGCCCCCATCTCCAGCGGCATTCTGATACAGCCATATTAACAGTAATTTCTCAGATCTCGTCTTGAGATTGTATCAGGCGATACAGTCTTGAGTTGAGCTTCTAGTCTTGAGACTCACATAAATTGATAGTCAGTTCCCAAGACATACTTGGCTTCTTCTCAAGCAATAGTCTTGCAAAGGGCTCTTCGAAGCAAAAACTTCTCAAGCGATAGCCTTGCAAAGGGCTCTTCGAAGCAGAAACTAAGGCATTTTTGGCTGTTGATGCACATTTATCTGGCGTTATGCTCAACTGTTTCTTGTGCTTGGTTACATTTTTTTCCTTGCGCCAAATGACACATAAAATAAAAATTACAAGGTGTTGACATAATGTTGAATAAACATTAACGATTCAATTTGTAAATGATATAAGTGAGAATGATAACTGGTCCAAATGTATTTTGAATAGACACAGCAAAAGCTAAAAGAGCCTTATTTCCAGAACTTTCCGCATGATAAAGAACAGATTTCACTTATAGCTGCACATTGTCTGCGGCATGGCATGTTTTATAACAACAGTAAACATAGAATATTACTTTCTGTGGATACAATAAAATGATTTTCAATGTTATTCAACACACTTTTAACATAAACGTACTTTGAACATTTATCAATGTAAACTATGCTTCTAATCAAGAACAGAAAATTAACCAATTAATTACAGCTATGCAGTGACATACAAAATTAAGTGTAGCAAATCAATTTTCAGTTGGTAAACCCATTTTCAGAGTTAGCTATAACCATATATATCTAATATAACCTACAACTGTGTACAAATTTGAGTTTCAAATCACATGCAGGTATCAATTATGTGAAACCAGATTTTTAATTTCAATTTGTAACAACCAAATTGTAACAACAATAGAACTTTCTAAAACATCACCTGACAGTTCAGTTCACATGCCTAATCAACTTCACAAATACTTCAGGATTTGCACATGCTACATGCATTCTATCACAAGGCTACCCGCAACAGTAATTCCTGGCTGTTACAACACAACTCACTATAGTAAGCTGTGACTATAACAAGGCTACTCGCAACAGTAATGCACGACTATCACAAGGCTACCCGCAACNTAAAAAGGCTACTCGCAACAGTAATGCACGACTATCACAAGGCTACCCGCAACAGTAATTCCTGACTGTTACAACACAA
>NQII01005399.1:7087-55400 GCA_002778355.1 Clitarchus hookeri
TCTTGTCAACTCAGGTGCTAAGCTGGGACACCTGCGATGAGAGGGCGTGATCCCTCTCCCCCACCCATTGGGCGGTCGTAGCGACGGAATGGACTTTGTGGCCAAGAACACTACGTGAAAATACAAAAGTACGAAGGCTGAGCAGCCCTAACTGTATGTGGGGCTTCGTGAAACACAGAGTCCTTACCCCGCCGTTATCAATAGATCTGGTGGAACTGAGAGAACGGATAACGGACGCTTTTACAGCTGTCACACGTGACATGCGGCGGCGGGTTCGATAAAAGAGTGGTACATTATTTTTAGGACATCCTGTACTGTGGTTGCACTCAGGTGGGTAAGTTATGCTTCAAACACATGTACATTTATGTTCTGTTTGGTACTGAATAGCAGTTTGTTAGACACGCCCAGGTGAACTCCGAGCCAACGACAGACCTTCAAGGAAACAAGCAGTGAATCCCGTACCTCCTGTTCTCATATAAAACTGACTACACACTGGCGCAGCAGACAACGGGCCGCAAGCAGAAACTCGAAAATGTATAGCACCGCGGAGGTTAGCAAACAAGTTGTTTAAAACGCAGAATTTTCCTGCCCCAAAATATATAATACCCTCGTGTTTGTTACGGCCAATAGCTAGAGACCTGAAAAATTCACGAGTCCATTGACCTGCAGGCTAGACTCTACAGTCGCATGTACAAAAAAGCTGATATCAACTGCGCATTGCTTGTCTGCTGTCACAGTGGTAAGCGACAATTGGACACCTGTTCTCCAGCAGGTGTCAAACACCGCGTGGACAAATGACTAAAGTTACATAAACGCACGTGTTTTGAATCCTAGCTTGTCCCAAAATGAATCCGCGAATTCTTCAGGTCTCTACCAATAGCATTACGTAAAGAGAGAATGGGGCTGTAATGGTGCAGATTTCTGAGCACTCAAGGGTGCCGCAGTGGTGTAGTGGTCAGGATACTCGCCTCCCACCAAGGCGAACCGCGTTCGATTCTTGGTGGGACCGATCTCGGATTTTCGCCCGTGGTAATTGTGCCGGACTATACCGTTGTTCGGCGCCCTTTCATTCCAGCTCCATAGTCACCTCATTTCATCCTCGTCAGGTTTGAAGACCTCGATATTAACAGCCGCATAAATCTCTCCACTATCGACTCAATGTTACAGAAACTCATAAACAAATGGCACCGACTATAACGTCTACAAGTCCAGCATACTGTCAAACATGATTTTGGAGGTTACTAATTATTACCAAATGCGCTTATATTTTGGGTAGAGCGCGAATCACCGGGATCCGTAAATGAAATACTAGTTACTAAATGTCAATTAGAAGGCTGTTACAGACTGACCAATCAGTGGGATGAACGGGTGATCAGTGTGTCATGGTGTGGTATTCGCTGTCATGTCTGCTGATATGACGTACAACGTGCTTGTACACTGAAGAGCCAAAAAAACTGGTACACTTGCCTAATATTGTGTAGGGCCCTCAGAGCACGGAGAAGTGCCGCAAGACGACGTGGCATGGACTCGACTAATGTCTGAAGGTATGCAGGAGGCAATTCACACCATGAATCCTGCAGGACAGTTCACAAATCTAATCTGCGCCAATTTGAGAAAGGGTTGCACGTCTGTCACGTTTAATGATTCTCGTCAGTCGTCGTTTGTCCCGTTCTTTCACGATATTTTTTCCGGCCGCAGTGATGTCGAAGATGTGATGTTTTACCGGATTCCCGATATTCATGGTACACTCGTGAAATGGTCATACGCGAACATCCAAATGTTATCGCTACCTCGGAGATGCTATGTCCCATCTCTCGTGCGCCGACTATAACACCACGTTCAAACTCGCTTAAATCTTGATAACCTGCCATTGTAGCAGCAGTAACCGATCTAGCTGCGACCGCATCGAGTTACTCTGATTGGTTCCATACCTCTGTTATTTGCATACGCACGCCTATACCAATTTTTTTGGCTCTTCAGTGTACGTTGGTTAGTTTACTCGTGCCTGAAACGGAGACTTTTGATATTTTATATTTTGTACATAATCGATTATTTTCTCCATGCAACACATGATCTGAAAATTCCTGTGCTTAATCTTAGTTCGTAGTATATGTATGCTTTTCTTACCCATTCCTGTTTACCTTGGCTAATTAATTTATTTATGATAAATATTAAAAAATTATGTATGTATGTGCCATTAATCATTTTGTAGTAATTTTATTGTAATATCTCAATAATCTTGTAATTAAATAATATATATCAGTTTTGTTTGTAGTAACTTTACTGTTTGTAAATTATTACCTTCGTAGTAACTTCATAGTACGAAAATCAACAATTTTGTAATAACTCCATAAGTGTCTATACTATTAATTTCCTTTTTGTCTTATTTTTTTATAACGCAGAACTAACTCATTTTTAAACGTAAGCGAAAGCATGAGCACTGACACGTAACAAGAACACGAAAATAAATAAATAAAATATAAATAACGTGAAAAGTATGTTTGTCGATGCTAAAACAAACAAATTTACTTCATAATTTGTAAATAACTGTCAAGGTGGGTGGTATCGCACTAAGGCCCAAAAAATATATACTAGGCTACATCATGCGTTATGAAGGGTATCACGACTCATTACTAGAGACACAGGAATATCACGGATACATTCGGCAACAAGATAGACTCCACAACATTTCGTGTACTTTGGCCTCAGTTAGTTGTTCATTAACTGATGTTCTAGTTTTACTCCTGACCAGGTAGAACAGTATTCGTTTCTTGTTTCCTGTGCAAGTTCGTTATTGGTAGGGCCAGTGACTTTTCACGCAAAAATCGGAGCACACAGTAGATTTCAATACCATATACACACCTCAGCTGTTGTTATACCTCCACTGGCTGCTGGTGCCGTGTCCGTCTTTGACCAAGCCACTCAGGACTAAGTAACTCCGACACTGAACCTTCGTGATTCGTGCGCAAACGGTTACCACGGGCTAGAACATTTTTTACCCAATCAAAGAAGCTTGACGACCCTACAGTGCTTTGGACTGTATCTTGTCTCGAAATCATTTCGCGAAATATCACTGCCCCTAGTTATTGGTCGAAAGGGGTCTCGGGCGGGCGTGAAAAACCGTGGTTCAGTAGAGATAGGAACTCAAACGTACATGTTTTTGAAGTTTAACTTGTCCTCATATGAATTCGGGAAATTCGGGTTTCCCTAATCTTTGCTCACGTAGGGAACGTGTGTTGTTTACGTGCAGCGACCTAAGAAGCGTAGCAGACGAAACCGTCCAATCGTGGAGGTGGAGCTTAGCTCAAGTGGTTTGAAGTTCAACTAGACAGTAATTATTTTTCACGAAAATCGGTTGCCTCTAGTAATAATCAGTGAGTTGTAACTAATTTCAAATGGAGCCATTTTTTTTTACTAACCTACTCTAAAACTAAGTGTTACGTGTGCCCGTGGTAGGGACGGGGTATTATTACGTCTCAGGACTAAGCCCCACACGCCTACAAGGAAAGGAGATCATGGAAGAAGACATGCATCGCGGAAGAGAGGGATTGGGGGTGCCATCGCCACGATTCGGCCATGACAACCTCCCTAAGTGAACTTATAACTAAACTACTATACTAAGAAGGGAAATGGGAAAACCGGCATAGTCACCGTAAAAGCCCTTTCAACAGGAAATAATTAAAAATTGTTTCATGCATTAACAGAAAATGCTACAGAAGACAGATGGGTGGGAACCATGCTCTTTATTAGTGGATGTAGAAAATTCTAGTAGAGGAGGCAGGAAAATGGAGCCATTTTTGACCACAGTAGCTGTCACTGATTCATTCCTCTTCACTCTCTCAGGACTGAAGTGTACCTCACGGAGGGGCAATACTTTTGCTACCGGCAGTACACGCGCGGGAAGGTCTCGGTGTAAACAAGCGCTCGGTTACAGCAGTGTTTGTTTGTGTGACTTCCCCTCCCCTTTGCTTTGTCGGAGCCGCGTCTTGTTAGCATGGCGGTTAGTGCGATAATCCCAGGCACGGCAAAGCGCGGCGCCTCCCCTATGTGCCGAAGGCTGCAGCGTGGCATTTCGACGGTAACCTCGCCGTGTGGCGTATTTACGAAGTCTTCCTGTGCGCTACTCCACGTCACGTGTATTAGAATTTTAGTATCTAAAGTCCATTTCACACAACCTAATATTTCATCAATTACCTTCAATTTTTATTGAATTCAATTCGTTGAATGCTTTATCCCGTCATTGTCAATTTCTTGAATATCTCGTTTTCCTTCAGGATTTTAGTTTTGAACACGTTCTGCGTTTTCTCGAATCCAATATTTCAATCACCG
The DNA here is from genome assembly GCA_002778355.1 of Clitarchus hookeri. Taxonomy (NCBI): domain Eukaryota; kingdom Metazoa; phylum Arthropoda; class Insecta; order Phasmatodea; family Phasmatidae; genus Clitarchus; species Clitarchus hookeri. The sequence goes on from NQII01005399.1 coordinate 11,417, forward strand.
ATAACAGTTTTTCTGACAATTTAAATGTGAGCGATCTCATAATGATAGATTCGTGTTCACGCATTTGAAGTTGTTACAAAATAAAGACTTATATTTTTTGAAAAGATGATTAACAATAACAAGAAGAAAATTTGTTGTGGTTTAACCAGTTATTTGCATGTCGTGCATGAGTAGTAGATGCTTCTAAAATTTTATGTTTGGTATTTTTTTATAACTGGTTTCATTCAATGGTTTGTGATAAATTTTCATGTGGGCACTTGAAAGCTGATTAAATTCAATTCATTGAAACACAAATCAGGTAATTTTTAATTCAATAAATTTGATTAAATTAATTGAATTCAATAAATATTTGATACTGTGAAATTGCCATAAGTAAGGGCAGTGATATTTCGCGAAAATATTTTGAGACAAGATGCAGTCCAGCTTCTTTAATTGGCTAAAAAAATGTTTTGGCCGTGTTAACCGTTTGCACACTAATCACGAAGGTTCAGTGTCGGAGTTACTTAGTCCTGAGTGGCTTGGTCGGAGACGGACACTGCACCACCAGCAGCCAATGGAGGTATAACAACAGCTGAGGTGTGTGTATAGTATTGAAGTCTACTGTGTGCTCCAATTTTTAAGCGAAAAGTCACTGGCGCTAGCCATTTACCACAAGCGTTCTATACTTCTGTGAACATAAAAGTATCTTAACTGTTGTTAACTTCAACTTTTGTTTATTTTCTATTTATTAATTGTATTATTCTTTTATGATTAANGTTAACTTCAAGTTTTGTTTATTTTCTATTTATTAATTGTATTATTCTTTTATGATTAATATGAATTAAAACTCAGGGTGTGTTGGCAAAGCCTACTAAGTTGAAGCTCTTAAGCAAAACGTTATTAAACAGAGTGCGCACAAATGCGGTGCGATGTCCCTTTGGTGTAATTTTCTATATTTGGTTAAGCTTTGTTTGCATGAGGCGGAACAATTTCCTGGAAGTAGAACTTTGGCAGGGCTTCACAAAAGTTGGAAGTAATCATGAATGTACTATATCTCGAACCGCTACCACACACGGCAAAAAAAATGGCTCCACTGCCAATAATATGGCATACCGACGATGGCCTATCAGAACCAGGAGACTTAACTTCACATACGGCAGCCCTCACTAGCAGAGGATCTTCCGCAGCACTCNTTGTTTATTTTCTATTTATTAATTGTATTATTCTTTTATGATTAATATGAATTAAAACTCAGGGTGTGTTGGCAATGTCTAGTAAGTTGAAGCTCTTAAGCAAAACGTTATTAAACAGAGTGCGCACAAATGCGGCGCGATGTCCCTTTGGTGTAATTTTCTATATTTGGTTAAGCTTTGTTTGCATGAGGCGGAAAAATTTCCTGGAAGTAGAACTTTGGCAGGGCTTCACAAAAGTTGGAAGTAATCATGAATGTACTATATCTCGAACCGCTACCACACACGGCAAAAAAAAATGGCTCCACTGCCAATAATATGGCATACCGTCGATGGCCTATCAGAACCAGGAGACTTAACTTCACATACGGCAGCCCTCACTAGCAGAGGATCTTCCGCAGCACTCNCGATGGCCTATCAGAACCAGGAGACTTAACTTCACATACGGCAGCCCTCACTAGCAGAGGATCTTCCGCAGCACTCAGTAGCCAATAAAACTTAATACCCGTTTCCAGAGCCTAGAGCGGCCAATCAGCGTACACCTACATAAAATGAACTGTCACGTCATTTCACGTCAATGAGTGTACTTAGCTAATCTGGGACACCTTTCCGCATCAAAAATGAATGCAAGGTCTTACGGTGCAAGGGTAAAAAAAAAAAATTAAAAACCAAGAACGCCAGGGTTTATTCTAACACTCCGCACTCTACGTACTACTGGACCAAGCCTAGTGTGAAGCCGGAGAGGGGTGTGACTCGAGTGCTGGTGAAGCTGTCGAGAGGGGAAGATCAACGGTGAGGACTGGGAATCCAATAACGTCAGCCGTCTGCGCGAACGCGCGTACACATGTCGACATGAGTTTAAGCAACTACTGTAAGCGACTGCCTACACGGACGCATCAACACGGCAACGCGAATCAATCAACACTGTGCTATTACTAATGTTCACTACTACATCTGACACCCGCAGTCGAGGACGTTATCTTATCCTGAAGGAGNCAACACTGTGCTATTACTAATGTTCACTACTACATCTGACACCCGCAGTCGAGGACGTTATCTTATCCTGAAGGAGGAAGTCGGCAAGAAAGCGTAGAGGGGAGGGAGAGAACGCCGCGACCTTGTCTAGTTCACGTGTTTTCCCATGAACACATCGCTTGGTTGAGTAGTACATTCACCGGCGTTTAAATACAAGCTACAATTGTGTCACTTACCTCCAGAACTATAGGAGCACAGTATCAGCTAGTCTCTGTTTTCTCACTTACAGCCGTCCTTTTGTTTCACACTGCATTTAAAACACTAACTCCACTCAACAAAGTTCATTACTGGCTGGCAATCAGCCGATGAAGTGCCGAGTTGATTGTTCCTCATTCAAATATACATCCATATACAGCAGGTAATACAAAACACTATATTTCTTACGGTAATAAGTGTTTATGTACGTTGCCAAGTGTTTGAAATCCTCCAGGTTTCTTTTTGCGAAGCTATTAAACGCACGTACAATTTTTTTTAAACTGCGAAAAGTACACGCACTTCAAAACTATGCCGGTCGATTACTTGCAAGACATCAACGTACATTGGAAATGCCATTTCAGAAAACTCTAAATTAGTTATGAACTGCTTCNGTCGATTACTTGCAAGACATCAACGTACATTGGAAATGCCATTTCAGAAAACTCTAAATTAGTTATGAACTGCTTCCTCGAAGCGCTGTAGCTCGAAATACACGCGTTACACACACGCAAAAGTACTCGAGGGGCACGCACCGAACCTTGCTGCGGGGCCGCGGTGGCTGAGTGGTTAGACTGCTCCCCTACCACCAAGGAGAACCAGGTTCAATCCCCGGCCGGGTCACTCCGGATTTTCGAAAGTGGGAATCGTGACGGACGATGCCGCTGCTCGGCGGGTTTTCTCCGGGATCTCCCCGTTTCCCCACCCTTGCATTCCGGTGCTGCTCCATTCTCACCTCGCGTCATACTGGTCGGCTCTAAAGGCCTCGTTGCTAAGGGTCACCCACATCTCTCAACTCTCAACAACTGAACCGTGCTGCAGACTTTTCAGCAATAAAATGAAAGGTCGCCGCTTAAAGCCCCACAGGAACATGCAGCTCGACAAGAACACTGCACGCCGGTTCAGAGCCTTGCGCATAGAGTCGATGGCGCACTTGATGCGCGTGGGATTGTAGCCCTTATCGCTCCCTCGCTTTTCAGCCTCAAACGCGCTAACCACTTCCAGGTAGGCGGCGCCTTAAGTGCCTGACAAGCATGAACAAAATCGAAACTACATGTACTTAAGTTAAATTTGTTATCAGCAAAAGATAAATTTTCCTATTTAGTATGACCTGCCTTACACCCTGGCACATTGTTCTAAGTGATAAAAGACCAGATCTTAGGCCGTGCTCGAATTGGGAAAATTAGTGAGTGAGTATAGAGATGTGGTCGGCTCTTAACATAGAAGTCTTGAGAGCCGATGAGGGCTGGGCGAGGTGAGCATGGAGCAGCGCCGGAATGCCGGGGCGGGGGAAACGGGGATATACCAGATAAAACTTCCCCGACCAGCGGCATCGTCCGGCACGATTCTCATACGTGAATACCCTGGGGGCAACCCCGCCAAAAATCGAGCCCGTTTCGCCTGGGGGGGGAGCAGTAGTCTAACCACTACACCACCGCAGCCCCAGGCATAATTAGTCGACTGTAATGGTGAGGTATGTGGTATTTTAGTATTTAGTTTTGTGTGTAACGAAACGTAATAAATTACTATCCTGCCAAATTGCAACTATCTTTAAACAAGTGACAATCGACGGCGACTGGACTGATAGCTGCTAAATACTAAAGCACTAATGTGCTAAGTGATCAGTTTCTACGACGGCCTTAGTGTGAAATCCGGGAGCGGCGGCCTTGGCTACCGAGAACGAGCGTGGGGGTGCAGATGGTCTGCGACACGTCGTCGGTTTGTCGCTCGACCTAGGCGAATCACGGCGCCTTCCGGAGGCGTCGCTATTTCCAGCCGCACCCCCTCCTCCTCTCACCCTCCTCCTCTCTCTTCATTGCGCTGTCCAGCGGAGGTACACGCCGCTGACACGTGACCTCGAACATCCCCGCCAGGCCGGTCCAGCGGAGAGGAGAGTCATCACTTCAACCCAAGGCCGGCATGAGGTTGGTTTACGATCAAATAACTATAAGTAGGGCCGGTGACTTTTCGCGTAAAAATCGGAGCACACAGTAGACAAGTTATGATATACGTGTGGAGTCGACAACAATATGGACCATTGGCTGCTGGCGCCGTGTCCGTCTTTGACCAAGTCACTCAGGACTAAGCAACTCCGACACTGAACCTTCGTGATTCGTGCGCAAACGGCTAACACGGGCCAAAACATTTTTTAGCCAATCAAAGAAGCTGGACGATCCTACAGTGCTTTGGACTGTATTTTGTCTCGAAATGTTTACGCGAAATATCACTGCCCTAAAGTATAAGTTACCAACTTATTTCATCGTAAAATACCTATAAATTGTATGTAATAATGAATGGTATCTAATTTTATTTTTGGTTGTGTTATCAGGTTTTTATGTTATATTACCGACAAATCCTGTGCCGTAAGTACTGACACGGCAAGGATGTAAATAAAATGAAATGAAACGAAATATCATTTGCTAATAAACCACTATGTCACTAAAAATCTAGTTGATTTCTAGCTNAAATAAAATGAAATGAAACGAAATATCATTTGCTAATAAACCACTATGTCACTAAAAATCTAGTTGATTTCTAGCTGTGTGTGATTGGTTGAACAAAAGACGAAAGTTGTCGTTATGAACAACACATTTTTTGTGAACGTTCGGTTACGTACACGAAATTGAATACAAGAATGCGAGAAACGCAAAAAAACGTCAAAGGTCTCGCTCAGTCCGTTCAATCACCTGTCCGCAAGCGCGGACACCTCGCACGCGAATTATATTTATGACCGGGACTGTACGGAGCAAGGCATTCGTCCCCAGGCTTCGTTATTGTTAACGCCAGCATCACAAAGCATGCAGCGCGGTGTCGTGTGGCTCTTTCACACGTGTCAAGTATAGCGGAGTCAAGTGCTTGAAGACAACCAACTTTCCCGGTAAGATCCTTGTGTAGACGGTGCGGTCGAAGGCCCTGGCACAATAGGCGGTTGGTGGTGATGGTTGTTGTTGGTGTTGGTGATTTTCGGTTGCTGCGCGATGTGTTCCATGGCGCAACAGTCAGTGTTGGCGTTGGTGTGAATTGTTTCACAGCTGTGCCAACAGATAGCAGTACAGGCGAATCAAATATTTTAATAGCCTATTGCTGGAATCTGAATTTTGGTAAACTTTCGAAACGAATAAATTACCATGCGCCTGCATTAGGGAAGACGGGAATAAAATNAAATAAATTACCATGCGCCTGCATTTGGGAAGACGGGAATAAAATTTACCGCAATCAGAACCAATAAAACAAAGTGCCCTACAATACCTGCAATCAGTACATCGCAGGTCTCCAAGGAGTTGACACGTACTAGCGAGATTTCCCACCGCATTCTCGTCTTCAAAGTCAATCGCCATGGAAGAGTACCTGAACATCGAAGAGCCGGCCTTTTTGGAATACAGCGTAAAGAAGTTGGAACTTCGTGCATACTGGCCTTTCCTGGTCGGACCATACACACTAACATCGGAAGTTCGGAAAGCGGGCCAAAACCAATATATCTGCTCTCTTCCTTGCCAGTCTTTCCTGCGAATTAGGGGGACTCTGACGATAGAAGATGGTTCCAATCCGGCTTCAACGAAAAGAACGAGCAACTGAATTCTTCACCTGATCGATCACATCTCGTTATTTGCTCAATGCTGTCGAGATGGACCTGTCGCGAGATGTGGGCGTAACCACAACGATCAAAAATCACTTTTCTCTCACGCCGAATGAGCTGCCATCGGCCAATATGGCAGTCTTGGGAATCGAAGATGACAAGTGTTCCTATATACTCTGGAGGCAAGTTTGAAGTGTGCCTCCTGCTCTCTATGCTACTGGGATTTGCCGAAGAATACATGCGAATTATAGTAAATTCGAATCAGGAATTTGTGCTGTTTCTAGCCTATACGGATGCAGACACCATCGTGGGTATGGGAGAAAACCTGGAGACAGTGGGACTGAAACTACAGTATATCGAATGAATGCTGCCTCATGTGAAGTTGCGCACTGCCAGAACGCATAAAAATGTTGAAGAACGTGGAATATGGCAAAAACATCGATGTGGCTTTCAGGTCGTGGAGTCTGGAGACATACTCCGGATTGCCAGAAAGCCAGCACATCAACTGGATGGTGAAGTCCAGCTTTGCTTCTGAGAAACCAAGGTACATTATCTTTGGGCTACAGACTGGAAGACAGCACAATGTGAGAGTGAGTCGTTCACAGTCCGACACATGACAGATATAAAATGAAAAAAATATTTTTTAATAGCAGAAGCTATCCTAATGTTGACTTGAACATGAACTTTGAAAATGGGCAATACCTGCTGGCATACCAAATATAAGTTCAATTCCAAAATGCATATTATGGACGCTTCCAATCCAAGATATTGAGCCCTGATACTTTCAAGAGCTTAGCCCTGCTCATGGTATTCGATGTGAGTAAATAGGACGAGCGCACTACCTCTAATGTAATTGACTGCAGGTCCAATGTAATCGACTGCAGGATCGAATTCACTACCCATGGGAATATTCCTGCCAACACGTACGCATTCTGTCTGATACTTCTCGACCGGCTTTTATCGTACAATTTCCGAGACAAGACCGTCAAAATACTGCCGTGAGCGCAGCAGAGAATATATAAATATAACTGTTTACACACTAGAAATGTTTATTCGACTTCGAGCATCTTCAACTTCACGATGTATACTGTAATCTGCCAGGTTTCCAGAGTCAACATGGCTTCGTGCTCAAGGAGATCGCAGTGTCCTATGATGACGATGACAAAACACGCACACACTCCTTCCGCCCCCCTTATTTGTGGAAACTGTTGGGCGAGAAGAGCAAGAAAACAAACGCCTGGCTAACCAAGTACTGCCATGGACTGGAATGGGACGTAGGCAATATTCCGTACTATCAGGTGGGAAACGTGCTGCGAGACTTGCTGGTGCAGTACCAGAAGGCCCCGATTTACATAGCAGAACCTGAGCAGAAAAACTGGCTTAGCGAATTCTGAAAAAATTTAAATGTATATAATCGACGTGTAGGCCGAGTGTGGATGTCCTTCGCTGCACAAGCTGACGAAACTTTACCGCGATTCGCTTCGTCCTGTCTGCGACAGGTCAGAACCTGACTGGACAAGTTGTGCCTCGTACTTGGACCAGGACTCGACTGCCTACGACTATACACGAAGTCACTCGATCTTCTCTAAATGTGAGAGAATTTAGTTTTTCGTATGGTGGCACACCTGATCGACATCCAAATTATATATAAGTAGGAAAAATAAACGAGCTCGTTTAGTCGATGCCTTGAGGTCTGATCATCACCATGACTCCATTATTCTGCCCTACGAACATTTATGGAAGCACCAGGCCAGACTACGGTAGCGTGGAGTATAGTTTCATCGCGGAAGATGGATATCTGCGCATATACACCGAGATCTACGATGGTAGCGGCATGCAGCACTGGCGATTCGCACTATTTCCAATCGTCTATGAACCAACGCAGTTTCACTTGGACTATTCATGAGCATCGGCCTGCATCGTGTTCCACGTGATGCCACAAATGCAGCTTCCCTGCACCCTGGACCAAATCATCGCCTCGGCTCAGACTCGTGCTACCATCCATGTGCCAGACTGTGGCGTGAATTCGCTCCAGACGGGGCACGAACGATCGGTCCACTCCCAGCAGCCTAAGTCCAAGAAGGATGCAGCCAGCCAGATGACCAGAAGCCGCCGAGTGCATCGCCGACGCCAAGCACTCGTGTCAGCACCCATCACGGATGATTCTGCCCCCGGTTTCCAGAGATGAACCTTCACCCACTCGTCGGTGTCAAGCAAGGTGTACTCCCGAGGCTGCTGATGCCGGTTCTGCTACTGACGTACCTGGTGTCGATGAGCCGGATGTTGGTACTAGCATCATAGAGCCATCGATCAAAGAGGAGTCAAGTCTAAACTGCAATGATGATGTGATGGGTGGTGAATCGGAGACAAGTACTGCTGCTGCTGCTTATGTCGAAGGTCTTCGTATCGACCTTGATATTTGTGCGGCCCTTCATAGGCAGCTTACCAACATACATGAATTGCTCAGCCTTCTACGAGATACCCAAAAATCATAATTGAAGATCTGCAGATTTAACTAACATGTAATTTTGAATCTGTTAAAAGAATATTTAAAAAAAATTATTGCATTTTTGCTGATTACGTACATTTTATTATGTGTACAATAATTTTTTAAGTCAAAAATACGTTGTTTTATTAATGGTATAAAAAAAACTTTATATAAAATATTTTAAATTAAAACACTTGCATTTAATAATAAATAAAAATATGATGATTTAGATGCTTTTGTCACCATTCGGTACAGGTCGATTGCACTCTTGTCAATAGTATTATAACTCTGGTGGTTGGAACATGTTGCCAGTGCGCTCTAGTAGGTGATACTAAAGATAAATGGACAGTAGTTATGGCATAGTGTGGAAGGGGTGGTTGTAAGAGGGTGAAGGCCTGGCGACCAATTAGCGAACGCGAGTAATTAACCGATTGAATAACCAATAAAAAAAATTGTTGAGGGTTGGTTGTAGTGAGACCACTGTAAATTTATGTTTTAAAATAATAATTTTAAAAAAATTATTGTACATTAAAAAAATTTTTTTTATACATTTTTGGAATTTCTTGGAATTTTTTACTTCAAGGTCATCGGGTTTAAGGTCAAAGGTCAAGGTCACTGACATCTAACTTTGCCGACGAGATAGTCACTGGCTGACCTGGTGAGATACGGTTATGTCGGGAGCTTAGTTGGTCCACCTGTCATCGAATCCCGGACCTCCAACATGTACATGATTAAATAATTTTTTAAAATAATTTAATTTATTTTTAAAAGAATTTTAGATTATATAATTATGCTGCAGTTTGTTTGGATTTTATTGATTCAAGGTCATTCCAGGTCATGGGCACAAGGCCAAGGTCAAAGTCATGGGTCAAGGTCAGCTAGGTCCAATATGGTGGTTTTGTGACCGTAATGACAGAGCATGATGTCGTCTCCGACTCCGGACCTCCAGCCCCTTTTTCCAGACACATCTAAATCCTTCTACTACTAGTAACAATATATATTATTAGGTTGATATAAATAGTTTTATTTTCACAATAATNTAAATAGTTTTATTTTCACGATAATTTCCGCAATTTCAAATCTTTCGCACTGTCACTCGTTCAGAACCTTAAAAATGCTTTCTGATTGGTCAGTTGGTGGTATAAATGCAATATATTCTTACCCTCTAAAACACCAACCACCCAAAAAACAACACCAACTCAAACCACGAACCACGAGTTGAAATGATTTCAGGACCAACCAACAACAACCACCAAAACCAACTGCCTATTGTGCCAGGGGCTTAAGTAAACTTTCCACTGTACAGGAAGCTGATGGTATGTTAGGAAATAATCTGCTTTAGTGGACCTTTGAAGGTCATGTGGCTCACTCTACTCTGGTACTTTCCCGATCTAAACTACTCACTTGCGGTTGTTTCCTTCAAGCCGAACAGCAGAGACTATTTTGTGCTTAGTTCTCTCGCCAAGTTTACGCAGTCGAGTTCAGTATTTTTTTTATCGCATATCGGCTATGTTCGTAACGAGTTAAGTGGTGTGGAATCGACATACAAAAGTTTCTGGACATTCACGCAAAATAGGGTGTTCTGTGTGATATTAGCTCAGCGAGCATTTGAACAATGTGTTAAAAGAAAGCACTTTCAACAATCTCGGAAGTGAAGAGAAAGAGGTGCGTGTGTTTATGAAACGGTTTTAAATAATGGTTTTCGACGTAGGACGCCACTGCGGCCTCCGTGTGAATTCAAATTAAGGTCAAGATCGCAGATCTTCAAGTACGTTACGCCACTAAACACGGGCCGTGTAAACGAGGAGAAGCAGCTGCACACGCCACCAAAATGGCGTCACCATCGAGCAACCGTAGACTTAGGATGAAGTAGACAGCTTATTCGTCTTCTGCGCATTTACCCAAACATTGACCCTCACAAAGGAACACAACTGTCACAGTGACGAGGTCAACGATGATGAACGTGTTCGTTTAGAGCTTAATTTTCAAATGACAAGCAAATTATATTTATAACATAGTTTTACCATACTGAATTTATTCAAACTGCATAGCAAATTGGTTATAATCCATTCACGTTTACTTCAACCTTTTCTGAAGCCCTGCTAAAATTCCACTTCCAAGAATATCCCTTCGTCCCATGCAAACGCAGCTTAACAAGGTCTAGAAAATTACACCTAAGGGACAGCGCACCGTATTCGTGCGCACTCGGTGTAATAACATTTTGCATAAAAACAAAATTTCTCACTAGGCATTACCAACACACCTGTTTTCTTGCAATTCTTATTCGTATTCATTATAAATGAAAATTATTATTTGTACATCGAATATAAGTAAACTACGTATGTAACCCAAAATGAGACACTTTTATGTAAACAGATATATAAGATGCATGTGATACACGACATATAAAAAACTAAACACGCCACACGTAGGGAGATTTTTCAAAGGTTTAATTCGAAAAGTGTGAAGACACCGCGAATGGACTAGAGGAAGTAAGCACTTGTTTATCAAACAGTGTTGTAACCTCAAATCCAATCCAAGACGTTTTCGCTAGACATGTCGGCAGAAAAGCAGTTCAATGTCGGGACACGGATATTGGGCGTGCGCAGCCAGCGAGATCGCTCTACCTCATATTTAGTCTGAGCCAGCGACATGTCGGAAAGCCACTCCCCGGTTGGCAGCCTAGCCAGTAGGAAACGTTAACGCAACGTGCAGTCGCCAATAACAAGCGAGGCCCGTTCCCAGAGCCTCGCGCAGTCAATCGGAAAATGGATAAGCCCACATCAAAGCAACCTCCACGCTATTTCGTATCTGCGTACTTATCTGTTCTGTGACGGTGTTCGCCGGCTGGACTCAAGCACAGATGCGTACCGAAACAAAAAGTGCGTGATCGCAGCACGAGGACTCGGGTATTGCAGGTTCCGCATGCCTGGTGCTTCAACTGCATTGCAAGAGTGTTTGGAATCCTGGTTTTAGACGAGCGAGGGAGTGAAGAGATTTGGGCGGCTCTTAACAGCGAGGTCCTGAGAGTCGATGAGGGTGTAACGAGGTGGATAAGGAACAGCACCGTAATGCAAGGGCGGGGGAAGCGGGAGATCCCCGAGAAAACCCGCCAACCAATGGAATCGTCCGGCACTATTTCCACTTGCGAATATCCGGGAGTGACCTGGCCGGGGAATTATGGTTTTAGCCGAAACTGTTAATCGTGCTCCCAGTATGTTACCCACGAAAAGACATATCTAGGCGCAGTGATATTTCGCGAAAAGATTTCGAGACAAGGTACATTCCAAAGCACTGTAGAGTCGTCCAGCTTCTTTGATTGGCTAAAAAATGTTCCGGCCCGTGTTTCCGTTTGCGCACGAATCACGAAGATTCAGTGTCGTAGTTACTTAGTCCTGAATGGCTTGGTCAAAGACGGACACGGCACCAGCAGCCAATAGAGGTATAACAACAGCTGAGGTGTGTATATAGTATTGAAGTCTACTGTGTGCTCCGATTTTTACGCGAAATGCCACTGGCCCTAGACATACCCCAGACGAGAAAGGAATAGTACTTTAATGTTACCACGCATGCTGTAAATATTATTTAGGAGCCCTCCAATATAGTTTGAACGGCTTATTCAGACTGCCGTATGTTAAGATATACCAGCCGGGAACGAGTCAAACTACAATAGGAGCCTGTGTGGAACTTTGCTACAAGTTTTTCATCAATAAAATAATAGGGTCAGAACTGAAAGTCCCATAGGTACACGCAGCACCACCAGAAAACCACATGCCAGTTCAGAGCCCTGCGCGTAGAGGCGATGGCGCTCTGGTAGCGAGTGCCAGTGTAACCCTTAGGGACACCCGAATTTCGCGTAAATATTTCACGACCAGTTGAGTTTCATAACGCTTCAGCCCAGATCCACATACGTGATTGGAAGATCTAGGCGTTTCGCGTTTTAGGTGTGTGCCCGCGAATCACAGACATAATTNCCAGATCCACATACGTGATTGGAAGATCTAGGCGTTTCGCGTTTTAGGTGTGTGCCCGCGAATCACAGACATAATGTATCGGAGTAACGTAAATTTGATTGGCCAGTCAAGTAATAAAATGTCTCCTAACAGAGATGCGCCACCAATAAGCAAACGAAAACTGCTGGCACGACCGTAAGGTATTGAAATATAGTATGAGCGGAAATCTTTCCGCGAAATTCGGGTGGCCCTACTCATTGGCCACGCGAAGCTGTGGTCGCGGGCCTTGAGTACGATTGGATAGTGCTAAGGCCACCTGTTCTTCGCGAAAATATTAACGTGGAGGCTAGACTTCAATATCCTATGGGCACATAGGATGTGCGTTATGCAAATTTATTCTTGTTTTATTGTCACAAAAAAAAACATATCACAGTTTCAAAAAACCATGAAATTCCGTTCATTTTAACTCGTTTGACACTTGCTAGCCCANCAAAAAAAAACATATCACAGTTTCAAAAAACCATGAAATTCCGTTCATTTTAACTCGTTTGACACTTGCTAGCCCATGCATGTATTCATTCGGGATGAACACATTAGTTAACGATAAAGTGGAATACTATGAAAAAAATCATTGCATTATACAAATTTAGTTTTGTTTTAATTGTCACATAAAAATTATTGCAGTGTAAGAAATATAAAACACGAAATTACGTTCATTTAAAATTGTCTTGAAACTCCCTACATGTGTATTATTATGGAAGAAACATTGGTTTTTTTTTTGGGTTATGTTACTACTAGCGCCGTTAGTTCGCACGCCCGCCGCGAGCTTCACTAAGCGACAGCGAGTTGCAAGACCTACTCTATGACCGTGGGCTACATTNTAGTTCGCACGCCCGCCGCGAGCTTCACTAAGCGACAGCGAGTTGCAAGACCTACTCTATGACCGTGGGCTACATTTAGAAGGGACATTCGTGAAGTCTGGCGTGGTGTAGCATGTTCACGACTATTGGCCGCTTGTCTTTGCGTGAATTAAGTCTGTTACATGAGTGAGACAATTAGAACTTAGTTTNAGTTCGCACGCCCGCCGCGAGCTTCACTAAGCGACAGCGAGTTGCAAGACCTACTCTATGACCGTGGGCTACATTACGAAGAGACATCCGTGAAGTCTGGCGTGGTGTAGGATGTTCACGACTATTGGCCGCTTGTCTTTGCGTGAATTAAGTCTGTTACATGAGTGAGACAATTAGAACTTAGTTTCTCCGATGCTGACAATCAAATGATTCTAGAGCAGACAGATAAAATGCGTGACAATTCAAATCATCGAGTCAGGAAAGCGGTTCTGAACTATAGTGCGTTGGAACAAAACTTGTCCTGAAATCTATTCGCGAAAAAACAGGTGTCCCTAGCTATTGCACGTTATTTATATAGTTTATTTTGGTCGGGCTGCCATCTGGCAGGCTTGTCTGCAGTAGCTGACTGGTAAACGACTTTCCGCCTTATTGCTGGGTCAGTGATGCCTCCAGGAACACATTATTTAGTTTTCCTTTTTTCGCGTCTTAATTTTGCCAGACTGTGCAATAAAGATAGCATATTCCTATAGTTTTCGGGGGTGCTCTTTCGATTGAAATGAGTCTTGCGAGTGTGGTGTTAGCAGTTTCTGAGTTAGGTCAGACCCCTTGGTTAGTTTTAGGCTTTTTTCGATTTATCTTATAACTTTCTTTCTTGATCGGATTCTTTTAAATTCATTGTTATAGAGAAATTAAAGGTAAATCCAACGATATGTCTATTACTAAAATCGGATTAACTGTTAGGGAGAAATGAGGGTTTAAAATTCACGCAATATTCCCTCCAGGAACTCAATATTAAGTTTCCCTTATTTCTCGTCTTCATTTTGCCAAGATTATGCAATAAAGATAGCCGATTCCTTTAGTTTTCGGGGGTGCTATTTCGATTAAAATATTGTCTGGTGAGTGTGGCGTTAGGAGTTTCTGAGTTAGGTATGTTATTTAAGGTTATTCCGACAGTAAATTACAATTCATAATTATGAACTGTAGACGGTTATAAGAAATTCCATTCTGAACATTTTGATACCAACATTGACCTAATTTTTTGAAACAAGTTTTCCGGACCAAAGGTTTTTTCGCAGAGGAACCCCTTGGTTGATATTTAGCATTTTTTTTATTTCTCTTAAAACTTTTTCACTTAATCGTATCCGTTTATATCTCATAATGTACAACATTTAAAGGGAAATCCTACCATATGTCGATCATTAAAATCGGATAAATAGTTCGCGAGAAATAAGGGTTTAAAATTCACTGAAAATTCCCTCTAGGAACTCGATATTTACTTTCCATTTTCTCGTCTTCATTTTGCCAAGATTGTGCATTAAAGGTTGCATATTCCTTTAGTTTTCGGGGGTGCTATTTCGATAAATGAGTCTGGTGAGTGTGGTGTTAGCAGTTTCTGAGATCGGTAGGACCCCTTGGTTATTTTTTGGCGTTTTTCGATTTCTCGAATTCAATGACGACGCTGTCGACACTAACTTGTTTAGCAACAGCAAAAACACGCCAAAATGTTGACCGGGGAAAATGCAGTTTAAGGAAATACAACTGTCAAAAATAAAAGTATTAATTTTATATAATTGTTGAATAATATATTAATGTGAAGGAGTCATTGTTATCACAAAGCACAGCTCTTTATAATACATTAAATTAATTGCATTTTCATGTGTATTTTATATATTAAACTAATGTGCAGCCTCAATATGAAAGCAAATATGGCGACGGTTTGGTATTTCGTAAAGGTTCTCTAAACACAGAAAACAAAATACGGTATTACAAAATGGGTCATCATTTTTGTAAAAAAAAATGGGTCACGTGATAATTTTGTTAGCAAAATCTGCCAATTCGAACAGGCGGGAGATGTAGATTAGATTGGAAAAAATGAGATAATCCTTGAAACGCGGCACAATGGTACACTTACTGCAATGATAGGAAATTTTAAGAAGTTCGTTGTTATATTTGCTAGCTAAATATTTAAATTTAATTTGCAGGGTTAAAACTTTATGCATTCTTGTAAGCAAGTGATTTGAACGTTACGTGTAGCACTATATTATTTCACCCCCGCGCTCATTAAAATGGACCAGTTCTCTCTCGCCGCTGAGATTGGCTTGCATTGTACACATGCGTGTGAGAGTTAACATACTGAATAGGTGTTGTATCTTTCGTTCAACGAGTAGTTGTTTTAAGTTTGTTTCTCTTAGTGCACTGCCTGTTCTACCGGGGTTATTCATAAAACATATATTTCTTACTACATATATTACTAATTGTTAGGGCCAGTGACATTTCGCGCAAAAATCGGAGCACACAGTAGACTTCAATACTATACAGCGCACCTCAGCTATTGTTATACCTCCATTGGCTGCTGGTGCCGTGTCCGTATTTGACCAAGCCACTCAGGACTAGGTAACTCCGACACCAAACCTTAGTGATTCGTGCCCAAACAGTTAACGCGGGCTAGAACATTTTTTACCCAATCATAGAAGCTGAACGACCCTACAGTGCTTTGGACTGTATCTTGTCTCGAAATATTTTCGCGAAATATCACTGCCCCTACTAATTGTACAACGAAACAATTTGGCCTGAGAGAGTTAAATAATACCCCCTCCACTATAGATTAACTGGCTGCTAGATCCCCTACTACTTAGAAAAACCTCTCATATCCCACCACGGCGAACCGGGTTCGATTTCCAGCGAACTGAAAACCTGGAAATCGTAGTGGACATTTTCGNAAAACAGGTGTCCCTAGCTATTGCACGTTATTTATATAGTTTATTTTGGTCGGGCTGCCATCTGGCAGGCTTGTCTCCAGTAGCTGACTGGTAAACGACTTTCCGCCTTATTGCTGGGTCAGTGATGCCTCTAGGAACACATTATTAAGTTTCCCTTATTTCTCGTCTTCATTTTGCCAAGATTATGCAATAAAGATAGCCGATTCCTTTAGTTTTCGGGGGTGCTATTTCGATTAAAATATTGTCTGGTGAGTGTGGCGTTAGCAGTTTCTGAGTTAGGTTTGTTATTTAAGGTTATTCCGACAGTAAATTACAATGCATAATTATGAACTGTAGACGGTTATAAGAAATTCCATTCTGAACAGTTTGATACCAACATTGACCTTGTTTTTCGAAAAAAGTTTTTTTTCGCAGAGGAACCCCTTGGTTGATATTTAGCATTTTTTTATTTCTCTTAAAACTTTTTCACTTAATCGTATCCGTTTATATCTCATAATTTACAACATTTAAAGGGAAATCCTACCATATGTCGATCATTAAAATCGGATAAATAATTCGCGAGGAATAAAGGTTTAAAATTCACTGTAAATTCCCTCCAGGAACTCGATATTTAGTTTCCTTTTTCTCGTCTCAATTTTTCCAAGATTGTGCATTAAATATTGCATATCCCTTTAGTTTTCGGGGGTGCTATTTCGATAAATGAGTCTGGTGAGTGTGGTGTTAGCAGTTTCTGAGTTCGGTAGGNCCTTTAGTTTTCGGGGGTGCTATTTCGATAAATGAGTCTGGTGAGTGTGGTGTTAGCAGTTTCTGAGTTCGGTAGGACCCCTTGGTTATTTTTTGGCGTTTTTCGATTTCTCGAATTCAATTCGGACGCTGTCGACACTAACTTGTTTAGCAACAGCAAAAACACGCCAAAATGTTGACCGGGGAAAAAGTAGTTTAAGGAAATACAATTGTCAAAAATAAAGGTATTAATTTTATATAATTGTTGAATAATATATTAATCTGAAGGAGTCATTGTTATCACAAAGCACAGCTCTTTATTATACATTAAATTAATTGCATTTTCATGTGTATTTTATATATTAAACTAATGTAGTGATTGGTCAGTGAGACCGACCGCCGAACTGGCATGTACGACCGGAGTTTGCGATGCATGCCACCTTTCGGCTTCCTCATTCTTTAAATATTCATTTTGTAAGATTAAGTTGTTTCAAGTTTGTTTACGTACTGTGAAGTCTCCATATTAAACCAACAGACGGGATGAATACACGGGTGTTGTTCCGTTTCCCATTGTATTCAGACAATCATTTGATACGGGAGCAACATTCTGCGGGGCTTGTAGTTGCCGCACTCATGCAGGGAACAGAAACACGATCTAGTGTGTGAGTAAGCGGTAGTTCAAACGCATTCTGTGAGACCGCCCAGTGAGGATCGTGTTCACAGACGAGACGCCGGCAGGTAGAGACGTGCGATATCCACTTTCCAATATCGTTTCGAAACACCATCGTCATATCGGTATCGGTGCGATGTATCGCTCCCAGAGAGAATATAAAATCGATGACGATATATAGTAAATATCGATCATATTTGTTTCGAAAATATTGGCATAACGAATGTCGATCATATTGATATCACCACTATCGCATGTCGTCAATAACGCATATCGCTAACAGATCATTTCGTCAATATCGCATATCACAAGCATCGTCTGTCATCAACATAGCCTATCGTTAAGATCAAATTATCGCCATCATAGCATTATCACAACGGAAGCATTATCGCCAACATCGCATTATCGCCAANATCGTTAAGATCAAATTATCGCCATCATAGCATTATCACAACGGAAGCATTATCGCCAACATCGCATTATCGCCAACATCGCATTATCGCCAGCAACATATTATCGCCATCATCGCATAACGCAAACATTGTACATCGCNGCATTATCGCCAACATCGCATTATCGCCAGCAACATATTATCGCCATCATCGCATAACGCAAACATTGTACATCGCTAATATCGCATATGGCATATCGCTAGTATCGCATATCGATAATGACCCATATCGCTAATAACGCATAATGTTAATACCGCATATAGGTAATTTCGCATATCGGTAAAGCTAGTGACCTTTCTCGAAAAGAATGTGAGTACACGGTAACCTTCAATACTATAAGCACCCAACAGCAGTTTGTCTACTGCCATTGGTTGCTGTCTGCTTGAGAAGGCGTTTCCATATCTGACCGGGCCACTCAGAATTCGGCAACATCGACTGGGCTCCTGCGTGATTCACGTGCAGACAGTTAACACGTGTAAAAAAAAAAGTAATTCTGCCAATCAAGATCGGTAAACGACCCTACAGTGTTTTAAATATAAACTGTCTTTAAATCTTTTTCAGCGAAATTTCGCTACCCCCATACACATCGGTATCATCGCGACATGCGATGTACTTATCCACGCCGTCGGACGATATCGCCGTTGCGATGTGCAATGTTTCACGAACGCAGTGTCTTGGTTCATGTATCGCGGGCGGAGTGGCGCGGCCGTGGCGGCCNCACATCGTTTCATCCTCGTTCTCCAAATATCTCCCCTCCACTCCAAGTCTTCGTGCTGTCTTCACTTCACGCCTCCCGCATCTGTCCCACTCATTGCCGTACCGGTGAAACCAGTTGCTTGTTCTGCTACTTCCGCAATTGGCGATGATCCCGTTCGCTGATTGGCCACGCGAGTGTCTGGAGACCAGCCTTTGTTTCCTGCCACTGCGACTTGCGGAAGATTTCCTGGTTGTCGACTGCCGTCTGTCAAGTTGACTCCAAACGCTTAGTAATAGGTCAGTGAGACCGACCGCCGAACTGGCATGTACGACCGGAGTTTGCGATGCATGCCACCTTCTTTGCTTCCTCATTCTTTACATATTCATTTTGTAATATTAAGTTGTTTCAAGTTTGTTTACGTACTTTGCAGTCTCCATGTTAAACCAACAGACGGGATGAATGCACGGGTGTTGTTCCGTTTCCCATTGTATTCAAACAATCATTTGATACGGGAGCAACATTCTGCGAGGCTTGTAGTTGCCGCACTCATGCAGGGAACAGGAACACGATCTAGTGTGTGAGTAAGCGGTAGTTCAAGCGCATTCTGTGAGACCGCCCAGTGATGCTCGAGCTCACAGACGAGACGCCGGCCGGTAGAGACGTGCGATATCCACTTTTCAATATCGTTTCCAAACACCTTCATCACATCGGTATCGGTGCGATGTATCGCTCCCAGAGAGAATAGAAAAACTATGACGATATAGCGCAAATATCGATCATATTTGTTTCGGAATATTGGCATAGCGAATGTCGATCATATTGATATCATCACTATTGCATATCGTCAATATTGTATGTCGCCAGCATCGTTTGTTTTCAACATAGCCTATCGTTAAGATAGCATTATCGCCATCATAGCATTATCACAACGGAAGTATTATCGCCAACATCGCATTATCGCCAACAACATATTATCGCCATCGTCGCATAACACAAACATTTTGCATCGCTAATATCGCATATGGCTTATTGCTAGTATCGCATATCGATAATGACCCATATAGCTAATAACGCATAATATTAATACCGCATATAGGTAATTTCGCATATCGTTAAAGCTAGTGACCGTTCTCGAAAAGAATGTGAGTACACGGTAGACTTCAATACTATAAGCACCCAACAGCAGTTTGTCTACTGCCATTGGTTGCTGTCTGCTTGAGAAGGAGTTTCCATATCTGACCGGGCCTCTCAGAATTCGGCAACATCGACTCGGCTCCTGCGTGATTCACGTGCAGACAGTTAACACGTGTAAAAAAAAAAAGTAATTCTGCCAATCAAGATTGGTAAACGACCCTACAGTGTTTTAAATATAAACTGTCTTTAAATCTTTTTCAGCGAAATTTCGCTACCCCCATACACATCGGTATCATCGCGACACGCGATGTACTCTGGTCTACGCCGTCGGACGATATCGCCGTTGCGATGTTTCACGAACGCAGTGTCTTGGTTCATGTATNGGACCGGCACGGCGGCGCGCAGCT
Source organism: Clitarchus hookeri (assembly GCA_002778355.1). Taxonomy (NCBI): domain Eukaryota; kingdom Metazoa; phylum Arthropoda; class Insecta; order Phasmatodea; family Phasmatidae; genus Clitarchus; species Clitarchus hookeri. Next base: position 31,704 of record NQII01005399.1, read on the forward strand.
GGCCTGTATTAATACCGCAGCGGGTGATTTACGTGCTGGCGAAGCCCACGGAGCTATATTTGTGACCCTGCTGTGGTCATGAGGAGGGAGGGGGGTGGGGCAAGGAGGGCACGCTACCTCACAGCCCGGGTCTACTCTCCACACGGTAGCGCTCTCGCACATTTCCTTACAGACCTGAAGAATTCGCGGATTCATTTCGAGACAAGGCTAGAATTCAAAACACGTTGTGTTTATACAACTTCAGACATTGGTCCGCGCGGTGTTCGACACCTCCTGGAGAACGCCGGTCCAATCGCCGCCTTCCACTGTGACAGCAGACAACCAATGTGCGGTTGATATCAGCGTGTGTGTACATGAGACTGTAGAGTCTAATCTGCAGGTCATTGAACTCGCGAAATTTTTCCAGGTCTCTACGTTATACTGCTCACTCGCACAGCTCCAGCAATTATATAAAAACAATAATAATACAGCTACGACACAGCAGGAAGTAAGTCGTGGCGACACATCGCTGCACACATTAGCGGTACCACCATGCCATTAGCACATTTTAATGGCCTGCTTAGGATCTAATTTTCTTCCCATGTTATATCCTTCCACAGTGAGTAAATTTAATATCGCCATCGAATCTTTCACTTTATGCACGCACCTATCAAATGTAAATGTCAAAGTTTCCAGGCCGTATATATATATATATGTTTAAAAACACATGTGCTTCTTCATACTCTTGCGTGCAAAAACAATAGAAAACTAAATAAAATAAATGTAGTGTCCACAAATGTTAATGATATGCTTTTATTACAACATTAAGACTTGAAGCTACTCGTCCTGCCTCGTTGCCAACTTGACTGGGACCATGGTCGGTCAGTGTTTCAGCCAAAATACGATATGCACTTATGGACAAGGATTTTTTTTTCTTCGAAGTTTAATCTCGAAATTGCTTCGTAAACCAACGAACCCGGTAAAAACCGCAGAGGANGTAAACCAACGAACCCGGTAAAAACCGCAGAGGAGACGCCTAGTGTTTGAATATGATTGTAAAAAGTATTCTGTCTTAACATTCGAGCACACGTTAACTAGGCGCGCAGTGACGAAATAGTGATGTGGTCTCTTTGAACTCGGAGCACTCAACAGTTGGTATCTGCTGTGTGCACCGCCATGTTCGTGGCGTGTGCGTCGATATTAAACAAAACAACTGCGCTTCGATGCCTTACCTTAGTGTTCTGAATAAATCTTTAATTTTTTGTTTTCGTTATGAATTCAATTGCATCTCGTCTTTCAGTAGACTACTAGTGTAATTTGCAATATATACATATTACAGGAAACAATAGGCACTGACCAGCAAGATGGCGACCGAGGTCGCAAAGTGTCAGCTCATTTCGTCTCCGGACACTTACCTACCTCTGTGGTCTTGGCAAAAATCCTCATGCTCTGTCATTCCTCGTCAGTAGCGTCCTTCTTGTTTTTTCCCCATTTTTCCCCTCGGAATTTACCTTTTTCCCCTTTTCTCTGATTGGCTAAGCGAGGCTCTCGAAAGGGTATCGTCTCTGATTGGCTACTGCGTTCCACCTTTGTTTTCTTATGCTCTGCCATTCCACCTTGGTTTTATCATGCTCTGTCATTCCACATTGGCTTTTCTCATTCACTATCATTCCACTTGATTTTTTCATGCTCTGTCATTCATTCTTGGTTCTATCGTCCTCTATCATTCCTACTCGTCCCTCTCCCACCCCTTTTCTCGCTCTCTTGCCGTTCTATCATTCCTTCTTGTCTCTCCCAATCCCTTTCCTCTCTATTGCATATTGCGTCCTCCATTTCGGATGTTCAAAGTTCGCTCATCGCCATTGTCAGCTGTAGGCGGCCATCTTTAATTCATGCGCCCGCCAACAGTTGTCTGCTGTAGGCGACTATCATCATTCTGACGCCCGCCACCAGAGTGTGTGTGCGCTGATCTGAAGTTATACCATTCGCAGGTAGGAGTGCTGGTATCGGTGCGGCCATTTTGTGTGTCGCCTGCAGGGGTGCGCTAGCATCGGGGAGTTTAGTTCTATTAGCGGCCGCTAGGACTGCTGGATTTCATTTTAGTTTGTTTTTTTTGGAACTCAAACAATGCCGGAGGCGCGCAGGATCGTCCTGGCCACAAGACTATGGCGTCATCTAGGAAAGAAAAGTGTTTAATGTCGAATACATAGAGATATTACCATCCTCTCACTCGGAAAAAAATTGGGCAGGCTGCACCTTTAAATAAAAGTTTTATAAGTTAATATATAAAAAATATCGCCAATTCATTAGTCAGAAACATATATATATATATATATATATATATATATATATATATGAATATTGTCATTCCATCTTTCAGAAAAATAAAAATTCATATACAAAAAATTTGGACAGACGGCGACACCATATAAAAGTTATATAGATGTATATATAGGAAAACTTACAGGCCCACGTTCACGCCCACACCTTTACATGTGTAAAAGTTATATATAAAAAATTAGTATAACTTGTACTATTGTAACATGCATCCATACTTATTACGCAATCAACTGCGCTGCGACGCACACGAGCGCGCGATCGCGCACTTCTATATGTCCAACTTGTCCGTGCATCCGAGCGCGTGCACTTCTGTATCTGCAACTTGTCTGCCACTCAGCGCGGCACGGAGCGAAGCCAGCCCACGCGCGCCAGCCTAGAGTCGCACCGCGTGCGTGTTAACTACGCCCTTAGCCCAGTTACAAACACAGTGGGCTGTCATTTCCCAACTGTTTAAGATACAGCTACCAAATTCATATAATAGGCATCACTTCCGACAACGAACAGGTTTGCAGGGTCAACTATTACTTAAGCCCTCGTATAAGCATATTTGGCTACCATTTCCCACCCACAGAAGCTAAAGTCCCCAAATTCATATCATAGACATCACTTAAAAACTTTGAAATATAACTGTGATAAAAATTTCCGGGATACAGCTGCACATATTTTAACGCAAATACTCACTGAGGGTGCTTGTAAAAATATTGGAAAGTAATAAAAACAGACCGTGCCCTTTTTGCGTACAAATACGGTACCAAGATGACACTCGAAGTTTCTCTACATACTCTAGCCGAGCTCATTTGTCCATTGGCTGTCGCCACAGACCGAACTCACCATAGTTTAAACCTGGTCACGCGGAATGAAGTTACAAGAGCGCCTAATGTTTACTATTGGTTCTGAGTCCTACAAGGTTTAGTGATGAGGGGAGGTCCAATAACTAAGGAAAACTTTATCGACCCTACTGCACACATATGCTTCCTGGTAGCCATTTTGGGAGAAGACTTACCTGCTGAAGTATAACAACAACACGCCGAATGGAACCGCCCCCCCTCCCCCTGTGGACAACGATTGAGGTACTCTCAATCGCGGAGTTGGATTCAGCTAACATCCCAGTCCGGCACTGCTCCATCCTCAACTTAACCACCGTCATCGGCTCTCAAGACCTCGCTGTTAACAGCCGCCCAAACCTCTTCACTCACTGGAACATAAATGCTGTCGTTGAAATATGTGAGAGTCAGCAAAAATCGCAGTAAGTAACCCTTTGTATATACGATATTTTATCTTGTGTGAAGAAGTGTTTTAAACTGTAGTGACAATGCTTTGGTGTTTTCTGTTCAGATTTCTGTACTAAAACCCTCTAGTCACGGCTTAATATTCCGAGGAAACAGAACACACACGTCGCAATGCTTTCTTATGTTTGGATGTGAACTTGAGGTGTTCAACATTGCTTACTAGGGGTCCCTCTCAAGAGAGACGCTTGTTTGTTTACTTTCTGTTGCGTGGCTTCATGCTATTGGATAAAGTGGCTACTTTGACGTATCCACAAGTGAATTTCAGGTCCGGAATTAACCAAAATAATTATCGCAGGAGTTAGTAAGAACACAGGAGATAGAAAAAAACTTCATGCAGTTGCTTGAACGTCACTTCCAGTATCACTGAGTGTTAATTCCTTCAGCAGCACAGAATTTACTTATTTCGGAAACCACCCTGAGTATTAGTGTGGTATTTGACGTCTGCTTGCCGCGGAGACGTAGCAGGTATTTTCTCCCCTACAATTGCAGCTCGAGCGCCACTTTTGAGCGGCGCGGCTGAACGACAAAGAGCGTTAAGAGCCAGTGAAACTCGCCATGACAAAATTTTTCATTTTTTATTTAAATTTACAATAGAATTGAATTCGTTGAGAGATTTGGGAGGCGCGTAACGAGGTCTCGAGGACCGGCGGGGGAAACGGGAGATCCCCGAGAAGACCCGCCAACTAGCGGCGTCGCTCGTCCGGCACGNTTCGCCTTGGTTGGAGGCGAGCAGGCTAACCACTCGGCCACCGCCGGCCCCACGCGACAATAGAATCTTAGGTAGATACTTTATCCATCATTACAGACACAATACATGAACTTCTATCGCATATTTCTGTAGCAATTAACTTGACACAACATTGTATATATTAATTCATTCTCACTTTTCGATGACAACCAGGGAACACCTATTAATGATCAGGTACAGAAATTTGCACAGAAACATGAAATGTAATGCTTTTATAATGAAACATTTTCAATAATGACCCTGGCTCTTCTTTTATGACTAGGGACATCCGAATTTCGCGAAAATATTTCCGCACATTCTATATTTCAATACCGTACGGGTATTGCTTATTGGCGACTTATCTTTGCGAGAAGATCTCCTACTTAACTTTAATATCGTGCGTCTTTGATTCGCGGGCATACACCTTAAGACGCGTAACACGCAAACCATCCAATCACGAAAGTTTATTTGAGCTAAAGTGTTATGGAATACAACTTGTCGTGAAATGTTTTCGTGAAATTCGTGTGTCCCTGTCTATGACACTGCAACGAACAATGTCTGAAGTAGTGATGCGGCATCTGAAAGCGCTTCAGCAACGCTTATTCCGCTGAACTGGCGCAACGACAAGGATAACTGCTTGTATACCCGTACAGTCATGAAGTCTACCATGCGCTCAAATTGTTTAGAGACAAATCACTGGCTCTTATTATCCACTTCCCAAGCAGACTAAAAAATAGAAAAAATGTGTTTTTCCTTCCCATACTTTCATTTTGTAGTCAGCACAGGAAATGTCACTGCTTGGTAAAATTCTGAAAATATTACATTTATAAGATGCTCAGTCGTAATTTTATTTTATTTTTTGTCGCTTGACGTCTTTTTGAGAGCAGGATCGTTGGACAAAAAAAAATGCAACGTGGATCGGGTTCGGCCGTGGCTGGAGACTCGTGGATTTCTCGAGTTCAAGCGGTCGTAGAACAGACTTTTAAACACTTTCAGTTTCTTGTAACTTGTGTGATTGGGCCACTCGTCCCTCACTCGCCTTGCGTCAGAACCAGTGATACACGTGTAGAAAAAGATCGAGCGAATCACGTACAACCCAGTACGCATCCTGAAGGGACCAGACAGCCAGCACTTTCAACATTCGACGAAACTGGGTAGCGAAATTTTAACTTGCTACGTACTAAATACGAATTATTGATGTGCGTCTGTTAAGAACAGAACGTTTCATGGGTAGAGACAGGAAAAATTTCCCGTTTGAAACTATCCTTATGCTAGACTCCACTGTACTATGCATTTTGGAGCCTCGGCTTTCTGTTCATTGGCTGTTGCCCCAGTGTGCAGACAGTTTTACCTCGGAACAGGTGGAACGGGATTCGGCGTTCGTTTCCTTGCAGGTATGCTATTGGCTCAGAGTTCACCTGGGCGTGTCTAACGGAATGAGATCCAATTGTTAACAGAACACAAATGTACGTGTGTTTGAATTATAGCTAGGGCCAGTGACTTTTCGCGTAAAAATCGGAGCACACAGTAGACTTCAATACTATATACACACCTCAGCTGTTGTTATACCTCCATTGGCTGTTGGTGCCGTGTCCGTCTTTGACCAAGCCACTCAGGACTGAGTAACTCCGACACTGAGCCTTCGTGATTCGTGCGCAAACGGTTAACACGGGCCAGAACATTTTTTAGCCAATCAAAGAAGCTGGACGACCCTACAGTGCTTTGGACTGTATCTTGTCTCGATATCTTTTCGCGAAATATCACTTCCCCTAATTATAGCTTGTCCAAAAGTGAATTCGCGAAATTTTCCACTTCCTATCCATAGACGTTGCTTATTGCTTCCGTCAAGATCTTTTTAGCTGTCGACATAGAGCTCGCGAATTGTACCGGTGAACGGCTGTTAATGGCCTGCTGTGTTTGAAGGCGTGGCCATCTAAAAATTCACGTATAACAACAGTGAACAGAGAAAATAGTGTTACTCGTTTATTAAGCTCATTAACGTATTTTCTGGTCAAGAAAATGGGATTTTGGACTTGTCGTATTTTTTGAGGAGCAGATTTTTTTTTCCTGTTATGCTGCTCGCTTACACGACTTCGAAATAAAACGAGATTTTAAAATTCACGGAAAGTAAACAAATGAGTGTTCGTACAGCATACACGCATTGTGTTAAAAGTGTTAACAAATGACAGCGCCTGGGGTATACATCTTATTCGCAATCGCCGAATTTGACTAGATTCTGAATAGATTCTGGTTCCAAGTACCCCTCCAGCTCTAACACACTAACAAGGATTTCTCAGTATCACTACACGACCACGCGATGAAACGTACCCCGGGGGCTGCCCCGGGAGACTAGGGACTCACCCACACTTTACATGGGAGATTAACTAGCACGCTTGTACACAACAGGCCAACACATTAGACAGACATCACGACACTGACATTCACTACAGCCGCGGGGCTGGAGGGGAGCTTCACTCCCCCGCCGAGAACATAAACACGTATAATGTAACTTTAAAGTAGGCAACGCCAACAACCAGCCTTAATACGGGTCCGGCGCCCAACAAACCACAGCTACGCGGCACCCCGCCGCCGACCCAATNTACAATCACCCTGTGAGTTATGGGAGTATACGCTCCCGGTCTCACGACACCAAGGCCATCCAGTGGTGTATGAGGGTTCGGCGGCCGATATGTTCACCCACATCGCGGCGTGGGTGATTATAAACTTACACAAAACGTTCTGTGAAAATTTTTTTCTGCCACTGAACATTTGAGAATATCCACTACGATTCGTGGCAATTGTACTTTGCTCAATTGCAGAAACGATATTTATTTTCGCTTTGTGGCCTCTATAAATTATCCTCAACGCTATGTGGGTATTATGGTTGTACCTACAGCGCGTTGTGCTGGCTTCAGTTTCCTAAACGAAGTGAATTTTTTTTAACTACAGTAGGCGAACCTAACTCAACTTAACGTAAAAGTGAATAAACGCGTAGGATGTACAACCAGATTACTCACATCGCGTTGTGGGTAACTTACAATATCCACAAAGCGAAAAGTGACATTTAGAGATGATGTTTTATCGCGGGAAAAGTTGACTGTTTGCTGGGATTCGACTTGCAGTGCACATGTTCGACGGGTTTCATTCCTTATTGGCTGCCGTGCACGTATGAAATCCAATGCCCCATTTCACCGGGCCAATGATGACTTCGACAGTATAGGGCAGAACGTTCGCGATTGGTCTGCGAACAATTTAACCAAGTTAAAAGCTTGTTCATCCAATAACGAAAGAATAAACAACTTAGGATGTTATAGAAGGTACGTTGGCTCGAAAAACGTTTGCATATTTTCCACCATCTCTAGCAATATTGTTTCTGCAATTGAGCAAAGTGCTAGTATCACAACACGCAGAGGTAGGGCTAGTGACTTTTCACTTAAAAATCGGAGCATACAGTAGACTTTAATAATATATACACACCTCAGCTGTTGTTATACCTCCATTGGCTTCTAGTGCCGTGTCCGTCTTTGACCAAGCCTCTTAGGACTAAGTAACTCCGACACTGAACCTTCGTGATTCGTGCGCAAACGGTTAACACGGGCCAGAACATTTTTTAGCCAATCAAAGAAGCTGGACGACCTTACAGTGCTTTGGACTGTATCTTGTCTGGAAATATTTTCGCGAAATATCACTGCCCCTACGCAGAGGGTATTTTCAAATGCTCTGGGCCGGAATAATTTCACAGGACGCGATGTGGAAGTTTATCGTTACCCACACTGCATTGTGGGTAACATTTTGATGAATGGGTAGATTCGGCGATTGAGGGTGGCTTATACATAGGGACACCCGAATTTCGGGACAAGATTTCCGCACATGCTAGATTTCAACACCCTACGGGCATACCAACTGTATTCCTTTGCTTATTGGCAGCGTGTCTTTGCGAAAAGATCTTCTCCTACTTAACTGGCCAATTCAAATTAGGTAACTTCAATATTGTGCGTCTTTGATTCGCGGGCATACACCTAAGACGCATAACACGGAAACCAACCAATCACGAAAGTGGATCTGAGCTAAAGTGTTACGAAATACAACTGGTCGTGAAATATTTTCGCTAAATTCGGGTGTCCCTAACATTGAAGAGTTCTTCAGCCTAGCCGTTAAACGAACTCGAGAATTGTTCCGTTTCTCTAACCTTGAGGTAAAGAGCGTTCGCCAGCAGATCAAAATCAACTTCGAGCGTCTTCTCTGCTTATTACAGGCGTAACTGACAAAACGTGCGTGGCTTGTGTTCGTAACTAGCACACTATTTACAGATACGCAATGCGTAGAGACCTGAAAAATTCGCGGGTTCATCTCGGGACAATCTATAATTCAAAACGCGTGCGTTTGTTTAACTTCAGAAATTGGTGCACACGGTGCTTGACGCCTCCTGGAGAATGCTGGCCCAATATTGGCCTTCCACTGTGACAGCAGACAACCAATGTACAGTTGATATCGGCGTATTTGCACACACGACTGTGCGGTCTAGCCTACAGGTCATTGAACTCGCGAATTTTTCAGGTCTCTAGCAATGCGTGCTTCGACGCCGTAGTGTAGCTCCTCCAACTGCGTTTTGACCCAACGAGAGTATATTCAAGTTAACGCAAAACAAGTTTCTATAAATATGCAGCTCTGTTGGAAAACCTTCAACGAATCTCGCGAATGAGATACTTCTGCTGGGAATCCATGCGCCGGTGTCGGATCTGACAGTAATCGGCGAAATAATGTCCTTCTTGCACATGTAGGAAGGTTGCTACGCACTTGAGGTCTGCCGCGTTAATAAACCGTATGATTCAGAACAACACCGACAACGTTTCGGACCTTATGCGGGATGGTAAACCGATAATTTGTCAAGAGGGGACACATATCCGGAAAAGCATGATTTGGACGCTGCCGGGTGTCAAAGTTGTACAATGCTTCAGATGTGGTGATGGGGTGTGCGTTCCACATTGTGGCGCGAAACCAACACCAACCTCACAAGAGCATCGCGTCTTGCAGTATATTACAAAAGGGATTCGAATTGTCGACCCGTACTTGATTACATAGCCTAAATAGGCGGTGCAGATTTTGACGCACGTGTGGTTGCGTTATCAGTAATTCAGTCGCAGCGTGGATCAGTGTGATAAGGCCCTCCTCTGATGGTACAGGATTCCCATACAACATACCTTTCATAGTGCCCCAAAGAAGATATTCTAGAGGTGTCAGATCTGGTGATCGTGGTGGCCATGGAACAGGCCACCCCAGTGGCCAAGCCATGCTTTCCTGGACAGTTTGCCGTCTCGCGCAACATACCAGGCGTTGTCTCTCTTCTTCCGAATCAGCCTGTGTAAACAGCAGGTGTAGTTGCGTCTCTGTGTTGTCGAGAACTCAGTGTCGGTTCTGTGTCGAGCGAGCGCGCTCGGGGAGAACCCCTGCTCCCGTGCGCCGCTGCCAGATTGCGCCCGAGGATTGGCGGCGAGCCAGACGTCTCCCTGGACCGCCGTGCACAGCATCCGGTGGTCGTGGCTGTGCCCACGAGCTAGCCTCTCCGCTAATGAAGCTGTCAAGTCATCGTGAACTACTTGTGTTTCGAGTGCTGCCGACGTCATATCACATCGCCTGCAATCAACCTTTTAAACACGTAATCCCGAGTATGCTAGTCCACGTCTCACAAGTTGCAGGATACGCAAAATCACGTTCGCTGCTGTACAAGGACAGAAACTTGCAACAATGCAGACAGAGTCTTTTCCTGGGCAATGCTATGGGCGGCTGCTAACACGCCAACTATTTTTAAGTTGGTTGATTCTTGTGTCGCGGATCTACAGAAGCCATTTCCGTGGGTTCCGAAGTGTCAGTTAAGGAATTCGAAAATACTTTCAACGCCATAAATTTACCCCTTNAGAAGCCATTTCCGTGGGTTCCGAAGTGTCAGTTAAGGAATTCGAAAATACTTTCAACGCCATAAATTTACCCCTTTGCAACACCTGAACTGCAAATCAATGTGCAAGTTAAGGGGTTAACTGACTTGTAACATTATGACATCCGCTTTCTTAGAAGACACCGGCGAAAAAAAAAAACATTTATTCGCCAGCAGTTTACGCAAGGTTCTCGGCAATGTAGTATCAAAGACAACGACGCTCAAAGTGTAAATTATTCAAATGAACAGGGTGATTGTGTATTGTTCTACGCGAGAAAGAACATTTTGATTGGGACACTTCTAACTCGGAATCATATTGGCTGAAGCCGGGCCAGTAACGAGCGTTGTACGGCGTAGTAGGCGTGTCGAGTGTTGTGTGAACCAATAGGGAGGTTGAATAGGAATACAGAGACCAACAGAACTAAAGGTTATGTAGTCGTAAAAAGAGGCGACGTGCTTCTAGCTTGTATTAATTGTCGGTAAATCTGTGCCGCACTAAAGCAATCTGTCACGTCCATCAATAAGTTTTAATTTCTCCACTCCACCCTGAAGTGCATGCAGTCTTCTGAGCATTAGAAATTGCTGACGCAAAATAATTCTTCAAAAATTTTAAAGAATTTTTTTTGTGTTTAGTTTTTTTTTAATTTGCGCCTTTTTCCTTGCAAACCTTAGAAATCTAATAAAATTAGCACATAAAGATACAGCTGAAAATAATCATTCTCCTCATAGGAATGTCAAGAAAAAGAATATTTCTTGGAAATTTGTTTCGTGGTTGTCCGGAATTTCAATTTCGATTTTTTTTAAGAGGAAGTTCTAAGTCAAAGCAGCCACAAGTTCAATCCTTATCGCACCTGTACAAAGCGTCGACTTCAAAGAAAGTACAACACGCAAATTCTGTGACTTTAATTAATACTTGAGTCGATAGCAAAATTTCTGTTGTAATAATGGACACCGCGGTCCTCAGATTTGGCACCTCTCGACTATTTTCTTAATGGCACTATAAATACAGCACCTGTGCAATCAGAAGAGGACCTTGTCGCATAATTCTACACTCTAAGCCCGAACCAGTGATATCCACCAGTGAAATAACATCCACGAAAAGCCAACTGGTAAGATACTGCCTACTGGCGAATCAAGCAAATTAACTGGGGACAAGTCATTCGTGGGAGTGGAATTCTCTATGTTCACCGGAAATCACAAACAAATAAGTAGAATCTAGCCGTAACATTAATTAGTTATCCGTAGGGCCAGTGACTTTTCGCGTAAAAATCGGAGCACACAGTAGACTTCAATACTATATACACACCTCAGCTGTTGTTATGCCTCCATTGGCTAATGGTGCCGTGTCCGCCTTTGACCAAGCCACTTAGGACTAAGTAACTCTGACCTCGAACCTCCGTGATTCGTGCGCAAACAGTTAACACGGGTCAGAACCTTTTTTTTTTTTTTAGCCAATCAAAGAAGATGGACGACCCTACTACAGTGCTTTGGATGTATCTGGTCCTGAAATCTTTTCGCGAAATATCACTGCCCCTAGTCATCCGGCACTAATTATATCAGCCGCGCAATTTTCACTATTTTTTACTCACTCGGCACAATAATCACTGTTTTATGTTTAGAGTACACGTGGCGACTCACTACTGCGCACACAGCCTCCATGTGCGCCGATCTCTGCACCGCCGATATAGGCTACGTAACCAAGTAGGAGGTAGACAATTCGCACGCCTTTTGTAATTCACTGCACGACCCGATGCTCTTGTCGGGTTAGTGGCAGTTTCGCGACACCATTGTGGAACGCACCATCACAATATCCGAAGCGCTGTCAAACTTTGACACCTCACGGCCGCCCAAGCCGTGCTTTTNATTGTGGAACGCACCATCACAATATCCGAAGCGCTGTCAAACTTTGACACCTCACGGCCGCCCAAGCCGTGCTTTTCCGGACGTGGGTTTCCTCTTGAGAAATGATTGGTTTGCCGTCCCGCACAACTCACCGAGCGCTGTCGGTGTTGTTTTGAATCATACGTAGAGACCTGAAAAATTCGCGAGTTCAATGACCTGTAGGCTATACTACATTTTTGAATGCAAAATTATGCAGATATCATTGTTCATTGGTAGGGCCAGTGACTTTTCGCGAAAAAATCGGAGCACACAGTAGAATTCAATACTATATACACACCTCAGCTGTTGTTATACCTCCATTGGCTGCTGGTGCCGTGTCCGTCTTAGACCAAGCCACTCGTGACTAAGTAACTCCGACACTGAACCTTCTTGATTCGTGCGGAACGGTTAACACGGGCCAGAACATTTTTTAGCCAATCAAAGAAGCTGGACGATCCTACAGTGCTTTGGACTGTATCTTGTCTCGAAATCTTTTCGCGAAATATCACTTCCCCTATTCATTGGTTGCTTGTTGTATTAGCGGAAGACGGTGATTCGGTCTGCATTTTACTGTGTATTTATTATTGGCTCAGAGTTGTCCAGGAGGTGTCATTTAACGGGTGGACCAATAGCATTAGCAATACAAACGTACGGGGATTTGAATTCTAGCTTGTCCCGAAATGAAAACGCGAATTTTTCTGGTATCTAATCATACGGCATATTTACGTGGTGGACCTTAAAGTGCGTAGCAGCCGTCCTGCCCGAAGAGGACGTCACTACATAACAACTGTGACACCCGACACTGGCTCATTAATTTTCAGCAGACGTACATCCAATTCGTGGGATTCGCTGAATTGTTTCCAAAGTTGTTCACTGTGCGGCTAAATCACTATGGCGGCCTGTGCACCAATATCGATCTAGGCCACTCGTAACTATTTGGTTGGGTTCATAATACACTGCCTGTATACTGTGTACCATATAAGGAGGCCACATTCTTGACAGTTGACAATCGCCGCGCATTTTCGTTTATGTAGCCATTCGCCATCAACAGGCGTGTCAATAATAGGCTTTGATGTGGCGAGTCAGCGCGTCCAGGAGGTGCTGCTACGTGTGGGCAATTAGTTAACTGCTTGGGTGCTAAACAAAGTATTGTTAGACTCCTGGGCCAAGGCGTAAATTTCCTCTTCCGTCTCGAATAACTACAGTTAGCTTGAGCGTTGAAATTCTGCACTGATATTGCGGATAAGGGTGTGTCTTGGCACACGAGCAGCCATTTCGAGGCATTTCTCCGGCATCCGCTGTATCTTCCCCAGGTATGTCTATGCGCAGTACGCCCTCGATTTCGTTCCATGTAAAAGGATACAGTGGTTCAGGAATCTGTAGATAATAATCTCATTGTTCATAGTGACAACGACTTTAGTGTTAACACTTGCAACAATTGACGTAATTGTGGAGCGAAATATCACTCCCAACAAACTTGATGAGAAACGTCTACATGCGCCTGTGAGACAACGCATTTAATTTGTGCGCACTCACTTTGATAATATCTTGCACGAGAACTATTTCTTACTTGGCATTCTCTCTGTTTATATTCATGTCAATAAAAGGAAATATTATAATTTATAGATAGATACTGGAAAATTTTTTGAATTCATTCCAGGACAAGTTAGACTTCAAATTCATATACACTTCTGCCATGTTTGTAATTGGATCAGAGTTTTATTAGACACGNATTTTTGAACTCAATCCAGGACAAGTTAGACTTCAAATTCATATACACTTCTGCCATGTTTGTAATTGGATCAGAGTTTTATTAGACACGCCCAGCTGAACTCTGAGCCAATAAAACACTTGCGAGGAAACCAGCACCGAATCCCGTGCCGCCTGGTCTGAGGTAACGTGTAACAGCAGCCAAAGAACGCAAAGCTGAGTCTCGAAAACACATAGGACAGTGGAGACTAGCCTGCAGATCGTTCGAAACGCGAAATTTGCCTGTCTCTTACTTATTCCTAGGGGCAGTGATATTTCGCGAAATGATTCCGAGACAAGATACAGTCCAAAGCACTGTAGGGTCGTCCAGCTTCTTTGATTGTCTGAAAAAATGTTCTTGCCCGTGTTTCCGTTTGCGCACGAATCATGAAGGTTCAGTGTCGGAGTTACTTAGTCCTGAGTGGCTTGGTCAAAGACGGACATGCCACCAGCAGCCAATGGAGGTATGACAACAGCTGAGGTGTGTATATAGTATTGAAGTCTACTGTGTACTACGATTTTTACGTGAAAAGTCACTGGCCCTACTGATAAGTTATAAACTGAACATTGTGAATGTGACTTGGACCGCCGGCTGCGTGTTGCCGGCAGCGCGTAGTTAATAAGACGCCAAGTACCCAGAGCTGCTCAACGACAGCGGGCAGAAGCCACTTGTGTAAGGAGTGATGCAGTGCGCTGCGTTCGAGCCAGCACGCCCTCGCCAGACTGGCAAACGAGCGTGACTCTTTGCCAAACACACACTCACACACACACGGGCCCGGTTCACCCACCGTGCCACACAGAATGGCCGGAGGAACGCCCTCCAACTATTTCACGCCACCAACACAGTAAAAAAAAAACTATAGTCTATTCGCGGTTTGTTCAAACTTTTTGAATCACACATTTAAAAAAAACCGCCCCATGAATGGCGTGTTTGGTTTGTTTTTTAAATACGTCCCGTATCGAAAGTGTTTTTATAAAGTATTTTTAGTTAAATTAAAACTTTTACTTGCGTCTAACCTATCAGTAGGGCCAGTGACTTTTCGCGTAAAGATCGTAGCACACAGTAGACTTCAATACTATACACACACCTCAGCTGTTGTCATACCTCCATTGGCTGCTGGTGCCATGTCCGTCATTGACCAAGCCACTCAGGACTAAGTAACTCCAACACTGAACCTTCGTGATTCGTGCGCAAACGGCTAACACGGACCAGAACATTTTTTAGCCAATCAAAGAAGCTGGACGACCCTACAGTGCTTTGGACTGTATCTTGTCTCGAAATATTTTCGCGTAATATCACTGCCCCTACTTATCAGTAGGCACATGCGTTTTTCTCGAGAAGATTTCAGGACTACTTGTACTCCAGAACTCTAGGATTCAGATCCACTTTTGAGATAGGATGATTTTTTTAAGTGTCGCCCAATGCAGATGACGGCCCGCTAATCACGGACACTCAGTTTCAGAGTTATTGAGGAATAAGGAATGTTTTTGAGGAATATTTTTAGGAATGAGGAATGTTCTTGAGGAATAAGCGCTGAAGACAAGGTAGATGTGAGTCTTCTCTGTCCCATCCCTACAGGTACACCATATTATCACAGAGTGCTTAAGTATACAGAAGTTAAATAACCGCTAATACAACTAACTCTACTAAAGTCTGTTCGCGGTTTATTCTCACATATTAAATCAAAACTGTTTCCTAAATATGCCATGTGTCGTAAGCGTTTTATACTTGTGTTAACATTAAAGTACCCTATTCTTTGGTTAAAGTAAACTTTTAATTATATTTACCTATAACTTTTAATATTTAATTTATAATTAAAATTAATAAAAACAGGAAAAAAGTACGTGTGTTGGTAACACCTAGTAAGAAATAATTCTTATGCAACATATTAATACGTTGATTACGTTCTCCCTTTGGTAGGAATGTTGAAAAATATCAATATATCATATTATATCGACGATATAGCAATATACAGTAAATCGTTGATATATTACAACAATATATTATCGAAAACTGTATCTATTTCCAGGTATCGGAAATAAATATGTTTAAGTAGTCTTTTAATAAACTATGTTTTTAATATAAAAATTTAATTTAATAAATACCGTGAATATCGGGAATCTGGTAAAACATCACATCTTCATATCGCTGCGGCCGGAAAAAGATCGTGAAAGAACGGGACAAACGACGACTGACGAGAATCATTAAACATGACAGACGTGCAACCCTTTCGCAAATTGGCGCATATTGGATTTGTGGACTGCCCTGCAGGATTGATGGTGTGAATTGCCTCCTGCATACTTTCAGACATTAGTCGAGTCCATGCCACATCGTCTTGCGGCACTTCTGCGTGCTCGATGAGGGGAAGGGGGGGGGGGACTACACGATATTAGGCTGGTTTACCAGTTTTTTTGGCTCTTCAGTGTAATTTACGATAACGAAAATTCAAATTTCAAAATGGCAAACGTTGCATTAACGTGTTCATAAAGAATTTAATAAAAATATGCAGTAGCGAGAATAGTAAAACAATGTTGTAAGAAAAATACAGTAATTACTATTTCTAGAAATTCCATCTGCAAACTCATCCTTTGTGCTTTCAAATATGGCACTCTTCAACTTAAGTTTCGCAAGATAATGTTTTAAATTCTGACAAGGTTTTATGTATCGCAGATACAATGTTATCAAGGTACGAGTTTTTTTGTCGTAAAAGCGCTGGTTGGTTTTCAAGCCAGCTGCAAACTAAAGGCACGTCGTTGTTGAAGCACGTGAGTTTGACCGTTCATTTGGCAATAACTGAGTGAATGTTGGGGACATGTACAAAGCAAAATAATTTTGCACATTTTACGTACAATTATTGAAACTATTTGTCAATTGTTTTTTGTGTCACTACAATAAAATTAAAATACTGCATCTTTATCTAAGCACTGTTTAATCAGACATATAAAATCGTTTATGTATCTGTGTTAAAATACTTTTAAGTCTTCAGTACCTGCTCGTTAAAATTCAACTTTATGTTTACGCATTTATCAGTAACGCATTGCACAATTCGCCTTTGATTAATTATCAGTTTAACAAAACTAATCTTGAAATACAGTTTCGCTAAGAATTATTTGTAAATATACAAGAATTTTTTTACTGTTCCTGGGAGACGAAAATCAATCTCCAGATAAGATCTGTGTATGCAACATGTCTTACAATTTATTTTTTTCAAACTGATGGCGAAAATGTTAGAACTGCAATTTTAAGGCATCAGAAATATTTACATAGAAATTCATCATACTTGTTATTGTATTGCGTTTCCGAGGACTGTTCCACGCCACTTTCCTTCCTCTGGTTCTGGAATTTATGTGTAATAAAAATGAATTTTACAGCGTGCATTCATATTGCAAACCTGTCCGCTGGGGTAACCTAGTGGAGAATTGTGACCAAGGCAGGAAACCGCTGTAAGCACTGATTGGATATGGGTCGAAGGAGAGCGGGGGGCCGAGGGGCTTGCCTTTCCTAACCCTCTGCGGGAAATACGTGAAACCACGTTTGGGTGGTTGAGGGCCCTCACAAAGTCCTGTTCTACCCCCCGCCCTGAGCTTCGGCTGTGATGAACAACTGGCGGCGTGCGTTCACACGTGTCGTGCACTGTCAGGTGCGCGGGGGATGGCACGACAGGACAATGTAATTTAAGGAGTAAGTGATATCAGCGAAGCGTCCTGAGAAGCGCGATAGGGGAGATGGCAGCGCGGGTGGAGCACGACCGGAAGGGCGTGGCCGCCGGTTTGATAAACGAGGCGACGGTAGGCGGCTCGCAGCGCCACCGACACGGCTGGAGCGTTCCCGCGCGCAGATTGAACGACGCACAGCCTCGAGGAACCCTTCAGCAGGGTGTTCGTTCCCGAGTCGGACCCCGGCGAGTGCTCGTGGACAACCGAGGCCGCCGTTATTGTGCGTTCGTGGGCGTAGACTTAAAGGGGTAGTATCCACTCCATCTTCGAATTTTCTTACAAGTTTTCGTAATGAAAATGTAAGATCGGAAAGAAAAAAAAATCAAAGCTGGACATGACATAGAGAACTACTTAACGATTTGTAAGATTTCAATTATACCTGTATTTCCCCACGTGGGATTGAAATTATTAAATAATTAGGTAATGTTTTATTACGGTTACAGATGTGAAACTAATCACGCAAGAAAAATAAGTGGGATTTCGAAATAACTGTTTAAATGTTCCCTATGCCTTGACAAGCATGGTTTATAAATATTGACTCCGAAAATTAAGTTAATAGAGGAAAATACGTAAATCCAATATGGCGAGGGTACTTGCCCTTTAAGAGCGTTGACCACGGGAAGTTTGTTACTTCATATTTGTACCACATACTGTTCGACATGTAAACATTATACGTAGGAGCGACGCACTGTGTTAGTGCGCACTCAGTGAAATAATATTTTTTATAAGAACTATTTCTTACTAGTTATGTCAACACACCTGTGTTCTCTCTGTTTCAATTAATATTAATTATGACTATAATATTAAAATTTATTAATTTATAGATGAAGTATAAGTTAAAAAAAATTTAATTAAAAATTATCTCAAGTAGACTATAAAACGCTTGTGATACATAACGTATAACTGATCAATCAACAACAATATAAATATAAGTATTTATAAGNAAGAATTTAATAAAAATATGCAGTAGCGAGAATAGTAAAACAATGTTGTAAGAAAAATACAGTAATTACTATTTCAAGAAATTCCATCTGCAAACTCATCCTTTGTGCTTTCAAATATGGCACTCTTCAACTTAAGTTTCGCAAGATAATGTTTTAAATTCTGACAAGGTTTTATGTATCGCAGATACAATGTTATCAAGGTACGAGTTTTTTTGTCGTAAAAGCGCTGGTTGGTTTTCAAGCCAGCTGCAAACTAAAGGCACGTCGTTGTTGAAGCACGTGAGTTTGACCGTTCATTTGGCAATAACTGAGTNTCAAGCCAGCTGCAAACTAAAGGCACGTCGTTGTTGAAGCACGTGAGTTTGACCGTTCATTTGGCAATAACTGAGTGAATGTTGGGGACATGTACAAAGCAAAATAATTTTGCACATTTTACGTACAATTATTGAAACTATTTGTCAATTGTTTTTTGTGTCACTACAATAAAATTAAAATACTGCATCTTTATCTAAGCACTGTTTAATCAGACATATAAAATCGTTTATGTATCTGTGTTAAAATACTTTTAAGTCTTCAGTACCTGCTCGTTAAAATTCAACTTTATGTTTACGCATTTATCAGTAACGCATTGCACAATTCGCCTTTGATTAATTATCAGTTTAACAAAACTAATCTTGAAATACAGTTTCGCTAAGAATTATTTGTAAATATACAAGAATTTTTTTACTGTTCCTGGGAGACGAAAATCAATCTCCAGATAAGATCTGTGTATGCAACATGTCTTACATTTTTTTTTTTTCAAACTGACGGTGAAAAGGTTAGAACTGCAATTTTAAGGCATCAGAAATATTTACATAGAAATTCATCATACTTGTTATTGTATTGCGTTTCCGNGTTAGAACTGCAATTTTAAGGCATCAGAAATATTTACATAGAAATTCATCATACTTGTTATTGTATTGCGTTTCCGAGGACTGTTCCACGCCACTTTCCTTCCTCTGGTTCTGGAATTTATGTGTAATAAAAATGAATTTTACAGCGTGCATTCATATTGCAAACCTGTCCGCTGGGGTAACCTAGTGGAGAATTGTGACCAAGGCANCGACCATAATTTAATTTAAGTTTAACAATAACATTTAAATTCAAAATAGTTATGAGTTGAAGTATAATCGCAGGTAAACAAAATGCCCAACTTTCAAGAAATTTATTCGTGGCCTTCTTATGAGTTCAAGAAATACTTCTGCTGAAATCAAACATTGTTCTCATATAACTTTTTTGAAATTTGTTTAGCTCAAAATGTAAGGTTAAAATGGTTAAGTAAAATGGTTGAGTAATTGAAAGTTATTTTTAAATTGATTTGGCTTTTTTGCACAATACTGTTAAATATATTAAAAACACAGAAAACCATTTTTGGCGCTTCAGCAGCCTTAACATTCTCTTCTTGAACACGCACANAATGGTTAAGTAAAATGGTTGAGTAATTGAAAGTTATTTTTAAATTGATTTGGCTTTTTTGCACAATACTGTTAAATATATTAAAAACACAGAAAACCGTTTTTGGCGCTTCAGCAGCCTTAAAATTCTCTTCTTGAACACGCACAACAACCCATAGAAAAGGTTCATATACAGAAGTTCAGTGGAGTCGCGACTCCTTTGCGTGGACATACATCCTTTCTCTGATTGGCTGTGTGGGGCTCTGGAAACGGGCCTCGTGTCTGATTGGCTGTTGAGTGCTGCAAAATATTTCTTATTGGCTCGGCTGCCGGCTGGCGAGTAAGATACAAGGCACTGATTGGCGAACGGAGTTCCAGTATATTGGTGGCCAGTGACGTCATTTTATAGCGTGTTTGGTTGGAGTTCACGATACGATGTGCTGTTTTCTTAAGTGCTCTTTGACCAAACTTTTCGCTGACCTTTTTTTCAGAGTAAGAAACGTTAAATTCCAACACCGGCTAAGGAAAAATTACTTTGCCATGGACTTGGTAAGGATCGTCGCGGATATCCTCACAGACCTTAAATAAGAAGACAAAGAAACATGAGAACATGATTTTGGAGATATTTCACTGCTAGTTGTAGTTCAGAACATTTTACCTCAGATACTACTTCCTGANCATGAGAACATGATTTTGGAGATATTTCACTGCTAGTTGTAGTTCAGAACATTTTACCTCAGATACTACTTCCTGATTGGACGATGATTAATGTCGTTACGGGTCTCAAATGTCTGCACAAGAGTCTTAGTAACTTAATTTTTACGGTTTCTGTCAAGTAAGAAAACGTCTCCTCGGAATAACCAAAATAAGTTTCTGCATGCACAGTGAAGGATTTCCAGCTTGCAACCAACAAAATTATTGTTTGTGTATGACCGGACTAACAGGCCTATGTTGTTGCTCCAACAAAACATTTTGTTTAGTAAACTTAACTTGAAAAGTAACAAAAATAATTTTTTACATCAAACCAAATACACACTTGAGTTGACAAAACCTTGGCGTTGGGCTAACAGGAAAAAAAAATAGAGAACTGATTTGAATAAGGCAAACCTCAAACAATAGTATGTTCGAGTTAAGTTTTTGCGATTGGTACATTCGCCGTGGACGACTCTGGGCCAATAGCAAACCTGCATGAAAACAATACCGAATCCCTTGCTACCTTGTGAATGGTGAACTGGCTACGTACTAAGGCGGCAGCCAATGAACGAACAGCTGAGGTTCTAGTGTACAGAGCAGTGTTGCCAACCGTAGTATGATTATACTATTTGTGGTATAATTACGGCCTATGGTAGTATGTAGTTTAATAAACCATTACACCACAGGAAAAGTACTACAATTCAGATCCAGGCAAGTTTTCAATGTGCATTGCATTCGTACACTTACAAATAAGCGGACAGAGAAGGGAAATTTAATAAATGGTAACGTATCCTCGGAAGGGAACTAACGAAGCAAAACGGAAATCGGAAAAGTTTATCTTTGTATTCTCTCTGTGGTCTTATCCGATGCGCTGTGGTGTGTGTTCTTTATCCCCCCCAACAGTGTTTGCTTTGTTGTATTGTAAGCAATGTGCACAAAGCAAAAGTTTGTTTATTTTTAATAGTACCGAGAAAAGTAAATTGTGATAGTCACTGGAAATAATTATATTGAAGGTACGTGCTCTAAAAATTATAACATGTAATTTTGACAAGAGACTTTCCACATTTGGGCCTGGGCTGTAAAGGTTGATTTACAATTGACTTGTCAGTTACAGTATTCCGTGCGCTTAGTTTATGAATCTGTGAGTTCCAGGGTTTTGATATATGACTGGCGTGTCGGGCCGTGCGCATGCTTGACTTGATGTCATAATACTTTCATCCTTAATAATCTACATGGAACGGACAATCAGGGCAGAGCAGCATTTGTATTTGGCGGGAAAACGTGTTTACAACTTGGATTTAGGTTATGAGCGAAATTGTATGTAGGTCATCAGTANCATTTGTATTTGGCGGGAAAACGTGTTTACAACTTGGATTTAGGTTATGAGCGAAATTGTATGTAGGTCATCAGTAAACTCGTGAATTAATAAGAATGATAAAATATTAATTTAGTGTTTTTGAATTGCAAGAGGATATGAATACCATGTTGGAAGAAAAAAAAACGGGAGACGAATTATTAGCAATTGGTAATGCAGTCGTCGGCATCTCCTCCTTTCAACAGATCGGGAATCTTTCAGTACGATTATACCCGCAGTAATTATATAATCTGCCAACAAGTGTAGATAATCGTCCCCACGTCAGTTTTTTATTCTGACTTCATCACCTTCTTTTGTTTCCTAGTCACGCAACGGTTATGATTGGCTAGACTTAACAAATCCTACTTCAATCACAAATAAAAGTGGGTAAACTACAAACTCACATGAAGACTGTGAAGGGCCTTACTAGAGCATTTTTGTGTCGTTCTTAGACGAGTTCGTANGTAAACTACAAACTCACATGAAGACTGTGAAGGGCCTTACTAGAGCATTTTTGTGTCGTTCTTAGACGAGTTCGTACGTGTGTGCCTTTCGAGATCATTTGTGTCAGTTTCATACTTAAACGGTGATATTTCAGCTTCTAAAATGTTGTGTGTTCTTATGATGTGTTCAAATGTTGTTTGATACTGTAACAATTATATTTCCTCAATTTAATGAGAAAATTGTCTGCCATAGTAATGATATTTTGTAAAACTCCTTTACTGTACTATAATTTTGGGAGATCCGTAGTAGGACACCTGTTAACTAGTTGGCAACACTGGCACAGAGGACTGTGGAGTATAGCTTACAGGTCGTTCCAATCATGAGATATTCCTGTCTCTAGCGATCCCTGCTGGGGGGCGAGGGGTATCTACTGTGATGAACTGACCGACAGGTGAAAGCTAGGAACACTCACTATGCCCGACGCTGGACTAACTAGCCGACAGGCAGGAGGGCTACAGGACCCAGACCCGGAGTTCCACAGCAAAGAAACTCACGGAGAGGGAAAGGACCCGTGGACACCGCCGACTAGCGCTGTGGGAGCCGCAAGTAGCATCACGGGCGACAGGACAGTCTCCACCCTGGGTTATACAGGATGGGCCCGATCCATGAGCTAGGATTTGCGTTGTCGGTGGTTTGAAACCAGCGAAGCTGGTATTGTACAAAGAGAACCAATGGTCAGATTTGCTTCGGACAACTTTTATTATTACTTGTACATAACAAACGTAAATATGAAGAAATGACATAGTAAACAATGATAAAGTATTTAAGAAACAGACATTATACGCAAACAATGTAAACACTTACCATTGACACAAATAATTATATAATTATGATACAACACTACCAAATAACACAAAGATACCTCTTTCGTTTTGGACTTCAAGGTATAACAGCGAAACCTGGTAACGGTGTTTTGGAAATTTGTTTCTTTCGGAAGCATCACAATGCTTCGAATCCTTCTTTCACCGATTTGTCTTCATTTGATTTACGTGACGTCATTTTCTGGAAGACTGTACCTTTACAAAAACTGTTTACAATCAGTCGTCTATCATCAGCTTCTATTCATCTCCTGTATTGTTTTGTCGTAAGAAGATGAAGTTTGAGTTAGGTGACGAAATATGGGTGTACAGAAAACTTACGTAGGGCTTCTCTCCC
>NQII01005399.1:57883-79244 GCA_002778355.1 Clitarchus hookeri
GGGGGGGGGGGTATCGCTCCCTGAGACATGTGTAGAGGGGGGAGAAACCTCAGTGATGACAATCCGGCAAAGATCAAGGATAACGAAACTGGGGAAATAGAAACGGAAAAAAGCATTGAAACTAATGTGGAAGTAGCAATTGACGAAGGGAAAGGAGACTGGTTAAAGACGACTGGGCGCGATAAAGGATCTTGAGACATAAGGACATGACTCCGAACGGAAGGGCCGTCTTTGGAGGAGGGGGGATCGAGTAGGGTAGTACAGCCCCCCCCCCCCTTACTTACTTAGCCATCACTGATGAAAGGATTTGTAATGTAGTGCATGAATATGTTAGTAGTAGTAGTTAGCACCACTATTGAAGGCATAGTACATAGAATTAGAATCCCCTTGATGTGTGGGTAAGTGTGGTGGATGGCATGTCAACCGCACCACTTCCATACCCCAGGCACCAAAGGCAACCACTATAGGCTACAAATAGATAGAAATGACAAGCCACTTACGTTGTGAAATGCATGTAATAAATGAAACAAATAATGTAAAAATAATGTCCCCCGACAACTGGGAGCCATAGGACAAAATAAAAATATATGGAAAATCAGTAAAAGCAAAGGATGACTTATACCCCTGCATTTCCCAGGAAGGTAACAGTTGTAGGGGTGGATAGTCACACATGCATGGTTCAACTCATGGCTGGCCATGTAAAAAAAAAAATAGTAAGCCAAGGTATGTAAAGAAATAAAAACAAAAAGTTAAAGTTACGAGGCCCGAGAGAGCGAAAGGAAAGAAAGTTATAACATAGATAAAACAATGATAAGTTGAAGTAAATACGTTATACATTCGCGAGTTCAATGACCTGTAGGCTATACTCCATTTTCGTACGCAAAATCATGCAGATATCACTGTTCATTGGTTGCTTGTTTTATTAGCGGAAGACGGTGATTCGGTCTGCATTTTACTGTGTATTTATTATTGGCTCAGAGTTGTCCAGTGTCCCGAAATGAAAACACGAATTTTTCATCTCTCTAGTCATAGGTAGAGCTAGTGGTATTTTGCGATAAAATATGAGTGCAGTGTAGACTTCAGTACTATAAGCACCGAAGAGCAGTTTTTCTATTCCCGGTGGTTGCTGTCTGCTCGAGAAGGCGTTTTCGTATTTGACAGACCCACTCGGGATTCGACAACATCGGCACGGCTCCTGCGTAATTTCCGAGCAGATAGTTATCAGGTGTCAAAAAGTAATTCAACCAATCAGGATAGGAAAAAAACGCTACAGTGTTTTGAAATACAGCGTTTCTTGAAATCTTGCGGAATTTTACTACCCCTAGTTATAGGTTTTTAGACTATAGTGTTTATTTAGTAATTTTCCAGCTTCAAAGTTGACATAACGCTAAAACGCAAATTACAAAAAAAAAAAAAGTCATAGATTTTGTAGACGGAGCAGGTCACGTGACCGTTTCGTTAAACGAAAAGTGCCAATTGGATTTGGAATAGAGTGTGAGAGTGCTCGTCAACTCGGGTGACGGCAGCAGGAGCGTGCCTCTCGACGCGGGACCGTCTCTCTGGCCGCACGCGACACGCGCGCCAAATAGCCTTCCAGTAAAAATACCCGCGAAAAAAGAGCAGCGCGCGTGCGCGGTAAAAATAGCCCGCGGAGTCGCCCCGAGCTACTCGGCCAGCCGGAGTCCGTGCGTGGACCCGGTGCGCTGGTGTGGCCTCCGGCCCGATCTCGGCTACGGACTACACCATGCCCTCGGTTACAACGCACCGGCATTCCTGCGTGGCACACTGCTTCAGTTAGGNACGACGGACCGACATTCCTTCTGTGGTTACGCCCACTGCCATCCCGCAGGTTACAATTGACCTCGCTCCTGCTGTGGTTATGTCGAGATCGCCAGCCGTGACGCCAGACTATGGTAGAGACATATTCGTCTTGGTTATGCCCAGTGGTGTCCCAGTGGCGTGTTCCATATCGGGTGCCATGGCATAATAATAATTCTGTGGCGCATAGTAACCACGTGATGAACCAGTTAGTCTTGGTTACGCCTAGTGGCGTGTGTCATGTAGGGTGTCATGGCATTATAATAATTCTGTAGAGCGTAGTAACCACGTGACGATCCAATTGGTCTTGGTTAAGCCCAGTGGCGTGTGTCATATCGGGTGCCATGGCATAATAATAATTATGTGGTGCGTAGTAACCACGTGATGAACCAGTTAGTCTTGGTTACGCCTAGTGGCGTGTGTCATGTAGGGTGTCATGGCATTATAATCAATATGTGGCGCAAAGTAACCACAAGACGAACCAGTTCATCTCGGTTACGCCCAGTGGCGTGTGTCATATCGGGTGCCGTAGGATTAAAATCATTCTGTGGTGCATAGTAACCATGTGACGAACCAGTTCGTCTTGGTTACGCCCAATGGTGTGTGTCGTATTGGGTGCCATAGCATTATAATCACTCTGTGGCGCGTAGTAACCACGTGACGAACCAGTTTGTATTGGTTACGCCCAATGGTGTGTGTCGTATCGGGTGCCATAGCATTATAATCATTCTGTGGCGCGTAGTAACCACGTGATAAACCAGTTGGTCTTGGTTACGCCCAGTGGCGTGTTCCATATCGGGTGCCATAGCATTATAATCATTCTGTGGGGCGTAGTAACCATGTGATGAACCAGTTCGTCTTGGTTACGCCCAATGGTGTGTGTCGTATCGGGTGCCATAGCATTATAATCATTCTGTGGCGCGTAGTAACCACGTGACGAACCAGTTGGTGTTGGTTACGCCCAATGCTGTGTGTCGTATCGGGTTCCATANGACTGTGATTATTAATTATAATATTTTTGGCAAAAACATTTCCAACTTATGAAAGTTACAGCCAATACCATTTCAAACAAATAAGATAATATATTTTAAAATTTTATACATAATCACAATTCACGTTCACAATTTTAATGTTACCGAGCGTGTCAAATTATCAGGTTCCTTAGATTCTGGTAATGTGGGGAGAAATTTACAATTCCAAGTAAAGCATTCATCATGTATTTATTTAAGCAGTTTCCAACGAACCTGAGAGTTTGCAACGAACCAAAGAGTTTGCAATGAACCTGAGAGTTTGCAACGAGCCTGAGGGTTTGCAACGAACCTGAGAGTTTGCAATGAACCTGAGAGTTTGCAACAAACCTGAGAGTTTGCAACGAGCCTGAGAGTTTGCAACTAGCCTGAGAGTTTGCAACGAGCCTGAGAGTTTGCAACGAACCTGAGAGTTTGCAATGAACCTGAGAGTTTGCAACTAACCTGAGAGTTTGCAATGAACCTGAGAGTTTGCAATGAACCTGAGAGTTCGCAACGAACCTGAGAGTTTGCATCGAGACTGAGAGTTTGCAACGAGACTGAGAGTTTGCAACGAACCTGAGAGTTTGCAACGAACCTGAGAGTTTTCAATGAGTCTGAGAGTTTTCAATGAGCCTGAGAGTTTGTAACGAGCCTGAGAGTTTGCAACGAGCCTGAGAGTTTGTAATGAGCCTGAGAGTTTGCAACGATCCTGAGAGTTTGCAACGAGCCTGAGAGTTTGCAATGAACCTGAGAGTTCGCAACGAACCTGAGAGTTTGCATCGATACTGAGAGTTTGCAACGAGACTGAGAGTTTGCAACGAACCTGAGAGTTTGCAACGAACCTGAGAGTTTTCAATGAGTCTGAGAGTTTTCAATTAGCCTGAGAGTTTGCAACGAGCAGGAGAGTTTGCAACGAGACTGAGAGTTTGCAATGAGCCTGAGAGTTTGCAACGAACCTGAGAGTTTGCAACGAACCTGAGAGTTTGTAATGAGTCTGAGAGTTTGCAACGAACCTGAGAGTTTGCAACGAGCCTGATAGTTTGTAATGAGCCTGAGAGTTTGCAACGATCCTGAGAGTTTGCAACGAGCCTGAGAGTTTGCAATGAACCTGAGAGTTTGCAACGAACCTGACAGTTTGCAACGAACCTGAGAGTTTGCAACGAACCTGAGAGTTCTGGTGCTGGTAGTAAAAGTTCTAAAAGGTATCAATATGTGTATAGCAAACCCAAACCACTTCAGTTCATTGTCACGTGAGTAAGTAAATGAAAAAGGGCCGAATACTGGAAAGCAATCGAAGGACATTATTTTTTTCAGTATTGTTCTAAGCGCGGTTCCTACGAATTATAACTAGTTTTACCGTTTACACTTTTTATTCAAATACTATTTTTAAATTTAGATACAACAGTATTACTTGTGGTAGTTGGGCCCTTCTCTCTCCCCTTGATGTGGCCGTGGTGTCTCAACGGTTAGCCTGCTTATTTCCCACCAAGACGAACCGGGTTCAATCCCCGGCCGGGTTACTCCCAGATTTTCGCATGTGGGAATCGTGCCGAACGATGCCACTGGTCAGTGGGTTTTCTCGGGGATCTTCCGTTTCCCCGGCCCTTGCATTCCGAAGAAGCTCCATACGCACCTCTCTTCACCTTCATCGGCTCTCAAGACCTCGTTGATAAAGCCATCCCTACACGATATCCAATTTCTGTTACCTTATGTTATACCAATGGGCACAACAGAAAGCATAAAAGTTTCAATAGCAGAAGAGAAGAAAGAATGCATCAGTTCATACCCACTGGCTAAGAGAAAATTATAAATGGCTGGTAAAAACAACTCGCCAATACCAGACATTCTGCAGTTGGCAGGAGTACAAATGCAATANGAAAATTATAAATGGCTGGTAAAAACAACTCGCCAATACCAGACATTCTGCAGTTGGCAGGAGTACAAATGCAATATAATATTATATGTGGATGCTATGTGGTAGGGGAGCTGGGGGCTAGTTGTAACATTTTTTTGGGAAAATGCTGATATTTTGAAATGCTTTAACTATTTCTTAATTATAGCAAAGTGTATGTGTAGATTATATATTTGTTTANAAATGCTGATATTTTGAAATGCTTTAACTATTTCTTAATTATAGCAAAGTGTATGTGTAGATTATATATTTGTTTATCATATGCAAATGGAAAATTATCAAAAAGTTGGTTCAATTTGGCACAAGAAATATTTTTCAAAAACAAGTCAACTGTTACAATTTGCCCCGTATTAAAGGTAAGTTGTAACAGGTGTGGAACAGGCAGTAACACCAAGAAATAAACAACAATAATTGAACATTTTTTTTTTATTGTATTTGATATAAAACTCAAAATTACCTTTTAGACATTTGGTATGACCTATTTTATAACGTATAAGCTAGTTAAGCAAACAATTTTTTCTGTTTTCCAACATTAAGATATTTTATCATAATAAACTTTCAACATCATCAAAACTAACATAGCACGTTTTGCTTTATAATAAATCTCTAATGCTTTACAATCAATATGCTTCTTATTAACACATTTCTATCATAGAACGTTTGTATCTTCTATCATATTAAACTTTCAAAATTATCAAACTTAACATGGCGCTTTTTGCAAAAACTATCCTTCACTATGGCAGGAATATCATACAGTACATAGTCATCGTTTTTCCAGGATTTTTAGTCATCCAGGCAGTCTGTGATCTGTTCAAGTAGTTTTTAAATGGACCATACACTCTTACATTCAAAGGTTGCAATTTGTGGGAGCAATGCGGCGGAAAGGAAAACATGATGACATGATTTTCTTTTGCCTTTCTTACTACTTCAATGTTGACATGTGAGCTGTGATTGTCGAACAAAGGAAGAACTTCGGTAGGTTTCACATGTTGGATGAAATGGTCAATGAATTGTACAAATTATTTTTCTGTAATTCAGCTTGAAGCTCCAATGCAATCTGGGGGTCCACTTCGGATAAAAAATATCCGTGAACCGGATTCTCGGGAACACGAACATTGGTGGAACACTATTGCCTGCGGCGTTTATAGCGCAATCAAGTGTCACTAGCGTTCCTCTTTCAGCTGACGTAATCGCACCAACTTGTTTCTGACCACGTGCAGCGACGATTTTTTTCTGTTTATGCACGGTTGTTACGCCTGTTTAATCTATGTTCCAAATGCGAGAGGCAGCAAGATTGTGTTTTTGAAGAATCTCTTCATACTTAAAAAAAAAACATCTCTACATTCGTCTTGTTGAAAGAAGTTGCTCTGCTTAAATATGTAGCCTCTGGTGTCCTGAGATACAGTTTTGGATTTCTGTCCATGAATTTAGTAAACCAATCTGGACAAGCCATTTCATTTTTGTGCCATGAATCAGATATATTTTTGGCCCCAGTTGATACAGCGCATTGAAATGCGAGTTTTCTTACTTCTAAAGGAAGCAATCCTAAGTAGATATCAGAGTATTTAAGCAAATACGAGGTTATTTTCTCTTCTTTTTCAGGTGTGAATACTAGTCTTGGTTTGACATACCCAACAGAAAGAGGCTCATTGTTTTTCTTCTTCTTAATAAATCTATACAAAGACACGTGGACAAGATCAAATATCTGAGCAGCTTTTCGAATCTTTGTCTTATTTTCTAAGACTTCTCTGGCAGCCTGCTTGTATACATCTTTATTTTTTGTTGCTCTTTCAGACTTTCATTTATAATTTCTCATTCTAAAACAAGAAAATATAGTGATTTTCGTATTTACATTTGAGGCAAAAAGTCTAGCCAAAGGAATTAAAACCACAAGGGGCAAGTTGACTGTGGTTACTTAATAGAGGCCGTTATAAGGGTCACGTTGAGTGTTAATTCCAAACATAATTGTTGCAAACTGCTGAGAAATTTAGCTGTTACTACTTACCCCTGTTACAACTAGCCCTTAGCCCCCCTACATCCAAAAAGTACGAAGATTGTTTTTCTTTTTTCTTTAATGAAGACTGCATACATTTAAGTTTCTGAGTACAAGTACTAGACTATTAGTGTATGGTAAATGATGTTAGTAACGACACTGCTTATTTATGTACAACGGACTTTCACGCGACCAATTAAAACACTATTAAATTATTTAAATATTTATCTATAACACGTATAATAATCAATCTTGTGCTTTCCGTAATTAAATAAACTTTTGCGGTTGGTTCAGATGACTAAAAGAAGGCAAAAATATCGCAATACTAAAAATAAGGCTTTGGTGTGTGTTAACATTACTCATACTACAAACCTCAATTGTCCTTTTACACGGGCAGATAGTATATTGTGTGTGTTACACAGCAGTGGGTCAGTGCCCGGGTCTGCGCCGCGTAGTTTTAGGTTTTAGAGTTCAAATCTCCGTCGTGTAACGAAATTTCCAAGTTATTTCCTGTGATACATTATTGTTGTTTATAATTTATGTTATCGTTAGCGTTTATTTGTAGAATATCTTTGTCTAAAATATATGATACGCAAGTAACTGCAATTTGGTATGTATTATTTGTTAGTTTTATTGCTTTTAGACAAAGATATTCTAGAAATAAATATTTCCTAACGTTAGCATAAATTAAGTACTGCAATAATGCATCACAACTAAAAAAAATTCTCGTTATACGATGGAGATTTGATCTCTAAAATCTAAAACTATGCGGTTCAGACACACGCGCCATTCCACTGAGCTACACGCGCAAGTTATTGCGTTTTTTTTTTAAGTTGTCTTTGTGGATTTATTAAGGCCGTGGGAGTATATTGAAACGTTTCCCGTAACTTACGCGTACGTTATGTGTAATTTTGTACATAAATACGTTTTACAGAACCCGTAATCTTTACGTAGACGGACATATACTGCTCGAGGTTGTTACTAGGGTGTCCGCCATCTTGTCTGTCGCAGCTCCGTCGGCAAAGCAGAAATTTAGAACAATTCCTATTGCCATCTAGGGCAAAGCCCGTGGATACGAACGCTGTTATACCCGGAGCCAGACCCTTCCGAAGCGCGCTGCTTTGTAACCTACACGGAAGCAGAAACTCTAGCAGGAAATGGGCAGGGAAACTGCTACGGGAATGGGTATCGTGTGGGGCCGGCTTTAAACCTATCTTGAATGCCAGTAAAGTACGCACACTTCAAACTGTTAGGTATGCCATTAAATCGCTTATTTAATGTATGATGTTTTCAATTGACATAAAAACAGCAGTGTATTTATTTATTTGCAGATTTGTTTTCACAATCGTTTATAGCAGTAAGCAAATATAAATAAATAGCTGTTGTGCATTCAGCGGTTTTTTTTAAGGCAATTGCACACGGCCAAATCCTCACGCTCGCTGCCTAAGCAATCAACTGTGTAAACGCCATAAGTAATTCTTCGCCCGTGTCTTAAAAGTAGGTGGATGTCGTAATCTTACGGCAAACTCCGTACAGTTCAGTTACATTACGTCGACGTTGACCGCGCCTAAGGAAACAATGATCTTCACGACCCGGCAGGAGATTGACAAAGGGAGAAGGGGGGGTAGGCTACCCTTCCTAGCAGAATCAATTCCTGCTCACGTGCACACCTGCAGTTGTACTTTCGTAGCCCTAACGGTTGTACGACAATTCCGGCCACAGACAATAACGGACAAGGAAAAAATTGCGACCACGTGGGCGACTTGTTTACAAAGCGAGGGGTCAGTTCAAACTTTTGTACAGGGCCAGTGACAATTCCGGCCCGCCTTACCTAACCTAACCTAACCTAACCTAACCTAACATAACATAACCTAACCTATAGGCTGTTCACGGTAAAGTGAGCACTTTTGAGCGTCCCTGGTTACTTTTATCCTTTCAGCCATTTTTAATCCCTTAACGACCTTTTAAATCAATATTGCCATATAAACAACAAACAGGGTGTGTATATTCTACCGCACTTGGAAGTTAACGCCAACGGCTAAAATAAAAAATATATTTTTTGACAATTATTACAAATGAGAGGGCTTTCAAAAGTGGGCTCACTTTACCGTGAATAACATATAACAAGTTGTGCGTTAGTATAAATGAAAATATTCAAAAGAGCATCGAAAAGTAAGAAAATAAAGGTACCCTCCCCCCAACCCCCCAGCCTTGTCATGACCGGGTTTGTCACTGGTCGGAATTGTCACTCAGGTGATGTTTGTCTGTCGGCCGGAATTGTCGATTGGCCGCAATTGTCACTTAGATGATGTTTGTCTGTCGGTCGGAACTGTCAGTTGGCCGCAATTGTCAGTTGGCCGCAATTGTCACTTAGATCATGATGTTTGTCGGTTGGCCGGAATGTCGCTATCCGGAACTGTCCGGATACCTTCCGTCCCTCGCGTCCTTGTGAGCAGGCGTGGGTGCAGCCGTTAGTCTGTGGTGGGCCAGAGGAGGGCGGGAGTTATTTTGCGGAGGAAGAGACGTGAAATGAACCATGCTCTCCCGCGTGCCCGACTGGAATAGTTTGGCAGCGCGGACGGCGCCAAATCCAGGCAGCCATTCGCCCTGCCTCGCGCGTGGGAGGGGCTTCCGTCGTCTGCGGCCAAGTTCACTTCGCGTACAAACTCCAAGTTTATACACTGAAGAGCCAAAAAAACTGGCACAACTGCCTAATATCGTGTAGGGCTTCCAAGCCCGCAGAAGTGCCGCAAGACGACGTGGCATGGACTCGACTAATGTCTGAAAGTATGCAGGATGCAATTCACACCATGAATCCTGCAGGGCAGTCCACAAATCCAATCTGTGCCAATTTGAGAAAGGGTTGCACGTCTGTCACGTTTCATGATTCTCGTCAGTCGTCATTTGTCCCGTTCTTTCACGCTCTTTTTCGAAGATGTGATGTTTTACCGGATTCCCGATACTCACGGTACACTCGTGAAATGGTCGTACGCGAACATCCAAATGTTATCGCTACCTCGGAGATGGTATGTCCCATCTCTCGTGCACCGACTATAACACCACGTTCAAACTCACTTAAGTCTTGATGACCTGCCATTGTAGCAGCAGTAACCGATCTATCTGCCGACCGCATCGCGTTACTCTGATTGTTTACAAACCTCTGTTATTTGCATACGCACTCCTATACCCGTTTTTCTGGCTCTTCAGTGTATCTCGCTCCTGCCACTCCTCCCTTCTGTCCTTGCTGCCTCGGGAAAGGTTTTTTTTTTTCGCCACCCTTTAGCACAAGTAAGCAGCAGAGTGGTTTCCGAAGGGAAGGGACAGGGATACCTAGCGTTTTAACACTTTGCGTGGTATTCACGCCTATACTCGGGGTCACGTTGATATTGAAATTGCTGTGTCCTCAAAGACAAAACTAACATTTTTGTAGTCTAACTGTTTCACTGGAATTCATCGGAAACCGAGTAAAATATTATAAATATTCAACATTTTGTATTCGTGAGAATAAAACTGTTCTTTCAGACCCACAATTTAAATTACGGTCTCAGGTGTTGCAAACAAGCATTGTTATGATGCGTGCTGTACTTTAAGTCGACACAACACTTGTTTCGTAGACACAACTTATGTGCTGTAGGCTACATGTTTAGCTACAGTAATATGAACCAATTATGACCTAGATCAGTACGACAGTTTGCGAATAATTTACCCACGGGTAAATTCATTGGTCATTGAGCTTCGCAGTGTACAGTACAGTTCAAAAATTACGCACACGTGCGTAATGTAGACACGTGTGTACACTGGGTTTGAATGGGTTAAGAATTTATCGGATGAACACGCTGGATTGTAAACCTGTTAAATCTGTAGTGGCGCATTAAACCATTAACAGCCAACGTGCGACTTCATTGGCTGACGGCTGGCCAATAATAAACGTTGCAGAGTACAGTAGGCGTGTCCGGTTTAGCCAGGGCCAACAGGTAGAGACCTGAAAAATTTTCAGTTCAATGACCTGTAGGCTATACTCCATTTTCTTGTGCAAAATCATGCAGATATCACTCTTCATAGACGGGTGGACCAATAGCATTAGCAATACAGACGTACGGGGATTTGAATTCTAGCTTGTCCCGAAATAAAAACGCGAATTTTTAAGGTCTCTACCAATACGCTGAGACCTGAAGAAATCGCGGATTCATTTTGGGACAAGCTAGGATTCAAAACACGTGCGTTGATATAACTTTAGCCATTGGTCCACGCGGTGTTTGACACCTCCTGGAGAACGGTGTCCAATTGTCGCCTACCACTGTGACAGAAGACAACCAATGCGCAGTTGATATAAGCATATTTGTACATAAGACTGTAGAGTCTAGCCTGCAGGTCATTAAACTTGTTAATTTTTCAGGTCTCTACGTTATGACACTTGAAACTTGGATTAAAACAGAGACAAATTTCCGTTTTTTATTAAATTTCCCAGCACAATTTGGGAAAACTTAACCTTTGGGGGGACTGTACAGATTTACCTGTTGCCGCCTGTTTTACGCGAAAAGATTCACGCGAAGGCTAGACTTCAATATCCTATGTTCACACTTGCAGTCATCATTTGACCGTTGGTTGCTTGTCTTCGTGTATAGATAACCTGCCACGTTAGCGAGCCGATCAGAATTAAGTTTTTTTCCGATACTGATCGTCCGTGATTCACGGCAGACAGAGAATACGGCTAGCAATTCGAATGATCCAATCACGAAAGTGGTTCCGACCTAAAGCGCATTGGAACACAACTTGTCCTGAAATATTTTCGCGAAAAACAGGTGCCCCTACTTATACCTATCATTGAAGGAACACCATTTTCTGTTCGTATCTGTTCTTACTTATTATCGTCCTGTTGGTTAACGCCATACCAGACGTTCATTATTAGCTGGTCAACAGCCAATTGACCGCCAGGTTGGCCGTGTTCCAATAAAAAGGTTTTTTTTTCGCATATAACAAGTTCGGAAATTTCGCGAGTTAGTTTAAGGACAAGCTAAACTTGAAACAACCCTACTCTCGTTCGTAACCGTATCACGTGCAATCCAGACCAAAAGAGAAAAATTAATGACTTTTCACCAGAGATACAGACTATGAATAAACGACCATGGTCTATTGGCAAGGGCAGGAAAATTTCGCGTATCAAACGAAATGTAGGCTAGACTCCACGGTCCTATGTATTTCAGAGCCGCAGCTTTCTGTTCGTTGGCTGCTGCCCGAGTGTGCAGCAAGTTTTACCTCAGGCCAAGTGGCACGGGATTCGGTGGTTGTTTTCTTAAAGGTCTGTTATTGGCTCAGGGTTTACTTGGGCGTATCTAATTAACTGTGATCCAATCGCAAACATAATGTACATGGACCACGTGTTTGAGGTCTTGCTTGTCCTAAAATGAACCGAGTTCCTATCTATTCGCAGCATCTTTACACTTTTTGAATCAACCCTTGGAAAAAGCATCTCATGCATGACGTGTTTAACCTATAAAACCTATTATTTGGACAGGCTAGTCCTGCACTACAGGCATCAGTGTGAAATGCTTTGTAGAGGTTTTGGTCATTTTTAGAGATGATGGAAAATTGCTAAAACATTTTGAGCCAACATGTCTTCTATAACTAGAGACCGGAAAAATTCACGAGTTCAATGAACTGCAGGCTAGACTCTACGGTTTTATGTACAAATATTCCGACATTAACTTCACATTGGTTGCCTGCTGTCACAGTGGAAGGCGACGATTGGACCAGCATTCTCCAGGAAGTGTCAAATACCGCGTGGGCCAATGGCTAAAGTTATATAAACGCAAGTAATGAATCCGCGAATTCTTCAGGGTCTCTGTCTATAACACTCCAACTAGTTTATTCGTTCACGATTGGATGAACAAGGTTTCGACTCGGCTAAGTTGTTTGCCGACCAATCACGAACGTTCTGCCTTACAGTATCAGAATCCTCATTGGCCC
Source organism: Clitarchus hookeri (assembly GCA_002778355.1). NCBI lineage: Eukaryota > Metazoa > Arthropoda > Insecta > Phasmatodea > Phasmatidae > Clitarchus > Clitarchus hookeri. The sequence continues at coordinate 70,584 of NQII01005399.1, forward strand.
TGTGAAATGAGATAGTGGCTTCGTACATGCATGTCAGCCAATAAGGGAAGATCACTGTCGGACATGTGTACAGTACTTTGCATCCTAGCAAACAGTCAACTTTTCCCGCGATAAACCATCATCTCTAGTGATTTTGTGTTGATGTCTAAACTAGAAAAGGATTTTAAAATATTTTTGTGAAAATAAAAAATGAAATCATTTTCATGTTCTGATTGCAACACCAAGGATTATTTTGTGGGCGTGAAATTTTCTAAAACGGGAGTTTTCAGAATTAGTTTTAGCTACCAAATTTTCTGCACAGAAATTTATAGATGTCTTTAGTCACATTTAATATTTTCATCTTCATTAGTGTATCGTAAAATTATACGGTCGCAGCTAAAAGTCAAGTTCAGCAAATCGCTGATGGAAAGAGTGTAAGCCAGTTGAAAGCCTTGCGCGTAGAGGCGAAGAGGCAAGTAATGAGACAAAAAAATCTGCTTTATAGCTCACGCGTTTTGAGGCTTCAAATGAGCAAAATGGCAGCAGGCAGGCGATGCCTTTAACCTTGTGAGACCGACATTAATTTACGATTTCACGTGTTGCAAATGAAGCATTTTTTTTTTANAGGCGATGCCTTTAACCTTGTGAGACCGACATTAATTTACGATTTCACGTGTTGCAAATGAAGCATTTTTTTTTTATCCGTGCAGTACTTAATATAATATTGTTCATGTTTATTATCCCGGCCAGTGAGTAGAGACCTGCCNTTTTTTTTTTATCCGTGCAGTACTTAATATAATATTGTTCATGTTTATTATCCCGGCCAGTGAGTAGAGACCTGCCGAATTCCCGTCATCTTCTGACAGCATGCTAAAAATTCGCCGTCCTATACGTATTCGAATCCTTGCCATTTGTTTACTGGCTGGAGCAGTGAGACGCACAGTCCCTTTCGCCTTTGCCATGCGTGATTGGGGGAAGCATTTCGTTAGTTGCATGCTATTGGTCCAAAGTGTGGTCCAGTGTCGAACGCAATACGACAGCACACGTGTGTGCAGTCTAGCCTGTCTTGAAAACAATAACGCGAATTCTGCACGTGTCTACCGGTGAGATGCGGGATTGGTGCTCGCTTGTGGTAATACGAGCCAATCACAGCGCGGAACAAGAACGCGGTCCGCGAATGAAATACCCGTAGGGAAGAACCCTGGACACTNAATACGAGCCAATCACAGCGCGGAACAAGAACGCGGTCCGCGAATGAAATACCCGTAGGGAAGAACCCTGGACACTGAGCCTTGCGGTGTACAGCGACAATCAAAAACCACCTTTATTTGTGATGTGTAGGGCCAGTGACTTTTCGCGTAAAAATCGGAGCACACAGTAGACTTCAATACTATATACACACCTCAGCNAATACGAGCCAATCACAGCGCGGAACAAGAACGCGGTCCGCGAATGAAATACCCGTAGGGAAGAACCCTGGACACGGAGCCTTGCGGTGTACAGCGACAATCAAAAACCACCTTTATTTGTGATGAGTAGGGCCAGTGACTTTTCGCGTAAAAACCGGAGCACACAGTAGACTTCAATACTATATACACACCTCAGCTGTTGTTATACCTCCGTTGGCTGCTGGCGCCGTGTCCGTCTTTGACCAAGCCACTCAGGACCAAGTAACTCCGACACTGAACCTCCGTGATTTGTGCGCAACCAGTTAACGCGGGCCAGAACATTTTTTAGCCAATCAAAGAAGCTGAATGGCCCTACAGTGCTTTGGACTGTATCTTGTCTGGAAATCTTTTCGCTAAATATCACTGCCCCTGGTGATACGTACATAACTGTGCACACTGGGTCTCAATGGGTTAAGGGTCCTCCCCAGTGAAATGTTTCTAAGGACTCAAAGTCTCGTCCGCCTGAGCAAGCATTGCGACGTGTGACGGGAACCTTAACTAACTTCGTGTGCGTTCCGTTTCCTCAGAATATTGAGCGGCGAGGGTTTTAATACAGCAATATGTTCAGAAAATACACAGCATCATCGCTGTAGTTTAAAACACTGTTTTACGAACAAATATCGTAAACAGAATTGCGCCTACGGCGATTTTTGCTGACTTCGGCAGTTTTTTATTACAGACAACATTTATGTTTCAATAACCAAATTTAAAAATTAGCAACAAAGTATCGAGTTTCATTTATGTCCTAAAAAAATTACGTCGAATATTCTATAGTTTTTATTTTTTTATTATTGGAATAGACACAACTGTTTACAATCAGACCCATATGTAGGGGTGGTGAAATTTTGCGAAATGATTTCAAGACAAGTTATAGTTCAAAACGCTCACTGACACGGGTTAACTGTCTGCACACGAATCACGCAGGAGTCGTGCCAATGTTGCCGAATTCTGAGCTGCCCGGTCAAATATGAACACGACTACTTGAGCAGACAGCAACCAATGGCAATAAACAAACTGCTGTTTTGGTGCATATAGTATTGATGTCTGCCGTGTACTCATTTTTGTTTCGCGAAAAATCACTAGCTCTAAGCACATTCGCTATACGTAGGGGCAGTGATATTTCACGAAAAGATTTCGAGACAAGATACAGTCCAAAGCACTGTAGAGTCGTCCAACTTCTTTCATTGGCTAAAAAAAAAAAAGGTTCTGGCCCGTGTTAACCGTTTGCGCACGAATCACGAAGGTTCGGTGTCGGAGTTTCTTAGTCCTGAGTGACTTGGTCAAAGACGGACACGGCGCCAGCAGCCAATGGAGGTATGACAACAGCTGAGGTGTGTATATAGTATTGAAGTCTACTGTGTGCTCCGGTTTTTACGCGAAAAGTCGCTGGCCCTAGCTATATGTAGTTTTAAAACAGTTTTACACAAGAGTAAATATCATGAACAGAGACTACTTACAGATATTATTAATGACTGACACTTTTCAACGACCACATTTATATTACAGTGACTAAATATATATATATATATGAATTTGCAATAAAATATCGATTTTCATTTCTTTCCTGAATAATAATTGACTTAAAAATATTCCATAGATTTTTTTATTGGCATAGATACGATGGCTTAGAGTGGGACCTATATGACAACTAGGCAGACCCCTTAATGTAACGCCAGCTCCCCGCAAGCAGACTTCAATAGCAGTAGAGTTGTCGGCGCGACCTTGGCTGACGTGTTCGGGAGGTCAGGTGGTTGGCGCGCGTTACTCACGTTCTTATCTGGACGGCCTAGCACCAGTTCAAACAGCGTTTGCAAGACAACATCCCCTCCTCCAAGACGAGGTGTTTGTCCTGGTGCCTCGCAACAGCGCAGAACAGGCAGCCGTGCAGAGGCGAAACTGCCTCGCCGCGCGACGCGAGCGGCGTCACCCGCTCGGAGTCCGAGATCGCCGCTTATACTTCCAACTTTCCTGGATCCCTGCTAAAGTTACACTTCTAGGGTATTCCTCTGCCTCGTACGCACAAAGCTTAATCGAGTTAAGGTTTATTCCACCCACCTTAGGAACAAGACGAGATAGTGGATTGCGGGTCACAGTGTAGCAAGGGGCACTATGCAACTTCGCACATTGTACAGCTACTCTACGACTAAGAGAACTGTTCTTTGGTACACAGTTGCGAGACCAGATAGGCTTCACTGCTATTGTGTTTAATGGTTCTGAGTGTCGACTGTCTTGAAAGAGCTAAATGAATCATTGTTTTTCGTGTACGTGAAGAAATTTTTTAGTGTTGCGTGTTTTGCATGATTTACCTGTTGTTACTTAATGGATGTCGTTCATAATTTTTACATAATATCTGCGGTGTATGTTACCAAAATGTAGTAAAGCTTTTTTATTAGAAGCAATTGAAGTGAAATACAATGCGCATTTGAAAACAAAATGGCCCGACGGGGAATACTGTAACAAAAACCGATTGGGCACATTTTACCACTGTTACACTGTGCCCCGTACTTGTCGTGGTAACTGAAACTGATAATATAGGATAGTGGAAAACACTTTGTCTGTGTTATTACTGACAGAATAATTTTTATACTTTCAGAGTATAATATTGATGGTGGTGTATAGTTCAGAGTGTAATGTAGATGGCCGAATTAAACCCTCCCAACTTGGAAAAAATCTACTTTCAAAAATTTATAAAATTTAATTGCCGATCCTTTTTTAAAATGTGTAATATTTATTAGCGAGGCCACGCTATTAAATCAAAATTTTACATATAAACTACTATATTTATATATTTGAATAAACCATGCTATGCTCTCTTCTTGATTTCATTTTAGGATGGTCCATAACAGAAAAAGGACTGCATATAGCTGCTTTTACAGAGGACGATGTGATCGCTGCTGTCGAGTTGCTATGTGCTGGAAGATCCCTTCGAGATGCGGCTTAAGAACAAAATGTCAACTATGGTACATTATACATGTACATTTGCCACAGCTAAAGCCAAAGAATAAGCCTAGGCTGTGGCCTACACAAGAGCCACACTCAACATGTTTTACATAATAGGCTATTATATTGGCGCAGATATGCCAAACAGAAGAACACAAATCCTGACACAGATGTACAGTTGAGGCCCAAGTAAGTCTGTCGTCGTTTTTAAGGATGAAAAGGAGGGTCATTTGGTAATGTATCTTTTGGAGTGTGCCAAAATGTGCTATGTGTTGGACACCATTGAAACTCTTCGTCCTGCGTGTGAAATGGCCAAGCACAATGGCATTGAAGTTCCCGAAAATTGGAAAAATAAAGATATGGCTGGAATAGACTGGTTGTATGCATTTAGGTGGGGGCACTCTAACTTAAGTTTAAGAAATCTAGAGCCTCGTAGTTGTCTTGTTTTGAAACGTGATCCTTCTCTCTCTGATGGTACAAGCATATTTAATTTATATGTCATAGAACCAGTTGTAACCAGCACACGCCGCACGACATTGAATTCTAACATCCGGCGGGAACATTATTCCAAAAATATAAATGTACAGAGAGGCGAGCTTATACATAGTAATTGCGTAGGTCAACGTTTTGCTAAACCTAATTTTACGACATAATACATAAAACGACATTTTAACACATTTCGTTATGTTTACACTCTAGTGCAACGAGCTAAATACAACTCAGGAGATTTTTCAAAATTATATTTATTTAATAAAAATTGTAATTATCCGATTTACTTTCATACAAAACGAAAAAATTCGGTACACATGCGACATCAGCGCTCATTGTGGGCAAACATTTTTAGATGCTGGACTAAAAGCATTAAGCTTCCCAATCTGAGTGGAATAAACTTTAACCAGCTCTAGAAAACTACGCCAAAGGAGCAACGCAACACATTTGTTCGCTTTCAGACTAATAACATTTTGCATGAGAACTATTTCTTTCTAGACATCACAAACACACCTATCTTCTCTTTATTTCTACTCATAATAACTATTAATGAAATGTTATAATTTATACATGGACTATAGGCATAAGGAAAAGTTGAATTTAATAAAAAATAAAGTACTTTGATGTTAACACAAGTATAAAACACTTGTAATACATGACATATTGAGCAGACAACCAAACCCGTCAGACATAAGGTGAGTTTTCAAATGTTTTTTTTCTAAATTGTGAAGAAACCGCGAATAGAGTATATTTCAGTGATGCCAGCTACTGTTCCGATTCTGCTGACGAGCATTAAGGATCACTGGTATTCATTTCCGCGTCCCGCTGTGCACAGGGGCACCTGTTTTTAGCAAAAAAATATTTCAAGGATAAGTTGTGTTCCAACGCACTTACTTCAAAACCACATTCGTGACTGGCTCATTTGAATTGTTACGCGTCTTATCTGTCTGACCGCGAATCATGGACCGTCAGTAACGAAGAAGCTTAATTCTGATTGGCTCGCTCGTGTAAAAGACTGTCTTCCCACAAAGACAAGCGACAATTAGTCGAATCAAGACTGCAAGTGTGCAAATAGGTGGAGACCTGAAGAATCCGCGGATTAATTTTGGGACAAGCTAGGATTCAAAAACGTGCGTTTATATAACTTAAGCCATTGGTCCACGCGGTGTTTGACACCTCCTGGAGGACGGTGTCCAATTGTCGCATACCACTGTGACAGCAGACAACCAATGTGCAGTTGATATCAGCATATTTGTACATAAGACTGTAGTGTCAAGCCTGTAGGTCATTGAACTCGCGAATTATTCAGGTCTCTACCTATGGAACTTGCAGCGGTGACCATATTATTTTATTGGTGGAAGGTCTGTAGGAAGCGTCAATGCAGGGGCCTTGAGTACTTTTGTATGCACTGGCCATTCTTAACTGAGAGGCACAGAAACTTCAACAAGCAGATTTCAGACAAGGAAGATGCTCAAAACGCCAGCCACTGATCACTTGCTGTGTACAGTGCTGAACTTAAATATCCTACACATGCAACAAGTCCTCGATCCGGGGACTGTACGGGTCAACTGTTTGTGACGCGAAAATCAGTCCCGTTCTTATATATTCAAGCCCCTTCCCCGGAAAGTTGATTTATACACTTTTTTTTTGGCGTAAAACATTCAATGGCAATTGTTACTGTTATTGCGTTTAAGTAGGGCCAGTGACTTTTCGCGTTAAAATCGGAGCACACAGTAGACTTCAATACTATATACACACACCTCAGCTGTTGTTGTACCTCCATTGGCTGCTGGTGCCGTGTCCGTCTTTGACCAAGCCACTCAGGACTAAGTAACTCCGACACTGAAGATTCGTGATTCGTGCGGAAACGGCTAACACGGGCCAGAACATTTTTTAGCCAATCAAAGAAGCTGGATGTCCCTACAGTGCTTTGGGATGTATCTGGTCTTGAAATATTTTCGCGAAATATCACTGGTCCTGCGTTTTAGACACTACACTGTTCTGACATTCTGCAAAGAACATGCTGTAGGGCAAGACGTTCGTTGGAATAGGAAACCATTTGTTTACTTCAAGAATTTTCGTAGGCTCTTCTAAAATTACTTGTAATTAAATCGTTATTTGGGATTTTACAACTTTTTTTTTTACACTGAGTTCGTTTAATTGTAATTAAAACTTATTTATTTACATTACTTTGCCATTGCTGCCACAAAGTTATCGCCGCTCAGAAACTAATTTTAAACTCTAGCTGGAGATCTCGAGTGCGTTTATCTTGTCGTTACATTCCACGCGCTTTGCCAAAATCCTGGCAGCTACATTCCTGTGCAATAAAAATAACTCCCTGTGCTGTGCGAACGCAAGATTTCATTTTTGATTTGCAAATATTTACAGCGTTGCAACACACGCTAGAATGGTAAAATGTTTTTGGGGTTGTCGTCATCGTGAAAATTTGTATTAATCTCTTTCGCATTTTAATTTATTGTATTCACCAAGCCATACCTGTTGCACGACTTGATTGTGAAATGGTTGAAATATAAGAGCATCGTGTGATCACAGAGGAGGTAAGTGTACAGAGAATGAGTTGAGTTGAGTTGAGAGGTTTGGGCGGTTCTTAAAAACGAGGTCTTGAGAGCCGATGAGAGTGAAATGAGGTGCGCGTGGAGCAGCGCCAGAATGCAAGGGCGGGAAAAATGGGAGATCCCCGAGAAAACCCGCCGACTATCGGCATCGTCTGGCACGATTCCCACTTGCGAAAATTCGGGAGGGACCCGGCCGGGGATTGAACCCGGTTCGCCTTGGTGGGAGGCAAGCAGACTAACCGCTCAGCCACCGCGGCCCCTATACAGAGAATAAATAGCTTAGCGATTCTCTTGGTGTCGCTGTGGGAGGCTCTCAAAACGAGGCTTGCGTCTTCTTGGCTATCACATGAAGCGAAAGTTTCCCTATAGGAAGGGCCAGTGAAATTTTCGCGAAAAGATTTCAAGACAGTTTATATTTCAAAACACTGTAGGGTCGTTTACCTATCTTGATTGACTGAATTACTTTCTGACACGTGTTTAAAAATCTGCTAACGAATCACGTAGTAGCCGTGCCGATGTTGCTGAATTCTGAGTGGCCCGGTCAACTAGGAAAACGCCTTGTCGAGCAAACAGCAACCAATGGCAGTAGACCAACTCCTGTTAGGTGCTGATAGTTAAGAAGTCTACCGTGTACTCATATTGTTTCGTGAAAAATCACTATATCTACCTACTGGCCGTGTTGCCGACTTGTGAACATGCTGCAGGGGACTGCTGGCCGAACGATGTTCCAGCATTTTGCTGGTCATTGACGCCATTTTGGTGACGTGTGCTGCTGCAGTTCGCAGTGCAAACGGCTGTTTCATTTCAGTATTCCAAGTACTTTGTGGTTAAATAACACACTACACGAGTCCCGTGAAGTATTCCGGGATCGCTCGACCGCAAGCGAACGATTGCCGAAGTCAAGATATGAGTGTGTCGTTACGAATGTCAATGCCTAGAGACCTGAAAAATTCGCGAGTTGAATGACCTGCAGGCCAGACTCTACAGTATTATGTGCAAATATGCTGATATCAACTGCGCATTGGTTGTCTGCTGTCGCAGTGGTAGGCGACAATTGGACACCGTTCTCCAGGAGGTGTCAGATACCGCGTGGACCAATGGCTAATAAAGTTATATAAACGCACGTGTTTTGAATCCTGGCTTGTCCCAAAATGAATCCGCGAATTATTCAGGTCTCTATCAATGCCGTGCAAGCAAGTTGACAAGGCGATGCCATCTGTCCTAGTTCC